>JAGFPH010002429.1:0-15551 GCA_018207615.1 Philaenus spumarius | reverse complement strand
AAATGCTTGTTCTCATCTCATCTTTTAAGTAACATTAATTTAAAGTTATTTTTAAGAACAAAGAAAATATTTGTATTTTATTGTTTAACGGATACCTAAGTATAATTTAAAAAAACAATACAAATATACAAGTACCTCTGTAATTATTATTCAAACTGTCTATTTTAGAATAATTGAAAGTCAGCTCTAACATAATATATCTATTGGTAAAATACTATAATACATAATATATATACTTTTAAAGTTGCAATTTTTTACATACACATTAAATACTGGTTCTCATCTCATCTTTTAAGTAACATTAATTTAAAGTTATTTTTAAGAACAAAGAAAATATTTGTATTTTATTGTTTAACGGATACCTAAGTATAATTTAAAAAAACCATCCAAACTATCTATTTTAGAATAATTGAAAGTCAGCTCTAACATAATATATCTATTGGTAAAATACTATAATACATAATATATGTTGTGAATGTTGCAATTTTTCACATACAAATTAAATGCTTGATCTCATCTTATCTTTTAAGTAACATGAATTTAAAGTTCTTTTTAAGAACAAAGAGGATATTTGTATTTTATTGTTTAAGGGTCGGCTCTAGCTGTCGGCCATGTTGGCTGACGCTCCATAAGACCAATGTTAAATTAAAATCCAAATTTTTCCTTTATTTTTGATCGGATAATTATGAACGATATGTCATTTTAAAGCTATGGCCAATATGCATGCATTTTATTTAATATTTATTAACAATTTAAAACATTGATTTTTAATATTTTTTTATGTTATTACTATTAATTATAGCGAAAAACTACCAAGCCATTCGCATGAAGAATTTCGTCCCCAAGAGTTTGGTTTTTTTTTTTAAAACGCTATTTGAACAATTGTGGGTTTTAAATGGATTTAGGCTGAGTAATGTCCGTGTAACCTACCGCCGCTATAGGGTGACTTTAAATATTTTTTTACGTTGTAACTATTAATTATAGCGAAACATTACCAAGCTATTCGGATGAAGAATTTTGTCCCCAAGAGTTTGGTATTTAAAAAAAAAACTCTATTTGAACAATTGCGGGTTTTAAATGGATTTAGGATGAGCAATGTCCGCGTAACCTACCGCCGCTACGCTGGAGTCGCAGGTTGCTTTCTGTTTCACTAGAGCCGACCCTTAATGTATATTATTTAAAAGATTCGGTTTTGGTGTATGCGGGTGTTATTTGATAGAAAATAAAATGATAAATAGTTAAGAATTTAAATTTACTTTCCGGAAGGTATTCACAGTTGTAATTAATGTTTCCAAATTAATTAGTTATAACTAAAATAACCTGTTTTACTGAATTGTATTGATAAACAAAAACCTTATCAGAATTAATTAAGAATGATATCAGTTTCTCTAACCAACTTTAATATCTTACCTAGTTGTGCGACAAATTGGTAGGCTCATATGGTTAAATTTTCAAAAAGTATAACTATAACCCTGATAGCCTAGGCAGCAGGGAGTTAAAAATGAAGTTACCTGGGAAAAAATGCGGGAGAGATGAAACTTGGTCATATAGTACATTTTGACATCCTAAAAAACATACTAAGTTTGAAACCCCCACCACTTTGGCTTACGGCGCTATCTTGGCGCTATTATCCAGTATAGTAGGCCTATATTATCTGATACAGAAGTTAGTTTTTATTTTTGTGTGTTCAAATATTCTATTATTCTTCTTTGTGACTGTTATTAACATTGAATGGAGTTTGTTATATTATGATGAGTTTTGTAAATGATCAAAATCCATTCAAAATAGTGCCTAAAACCTTCAGAAAAACATTTCAGTTTGTGAATTTTCTTTTGCAGCAATATAAATAAGTAGAGAAATCGAACATACAATATGGTCATAATGTAGTTTGATATTACAAATTGTGTTAAATATTTTGTGTATTTAAAAAAGTAAATGTGTGCGGTCGTGGGACCCCCGTCAGGAATGAAGTTCAGCACGCTTTTTACTTTCTCCACCCTATACGTAGTAGGCCTATGTTGCCGTTAAGACCGGTAAAATAAATTAAATATACACACAATAATTTTAGGTTAGACCTAGACTGATGAACGAAAATTTTATGTTTATTGAATGTATTTCAGCGCTTGACGATAATGTCTAAACTACGCCGGACGGAACCGATGGTCTCTTAATTTACATTGATGAACCAAAACACTTGTTTCTTGAATGTATTTACATTCATTGCCATAGCAACCAATTTGATATAGTATATTATTTCATCACTAGGACCGAAAGTGACGCTTTTCGATACGAGTCTAAGTTTAACGACCGAGGTCGGAAAATGAGCGAGGATCGAAAAGCCACTTTTGGCCCGTGTGATGAAAGATACTTTTCATCACACTGTGATTAATATATTAATAATAAATTTACCAAAAGTTCACCAAATTAATTGGAACAGCTGATATCAAATCATGAGTAATATTAATAGACACAATACACTACTACCGATAGACTACTGGACATGAATGTACGGATGTACTTTAAAAAAAAAAAATAAGTTATAAGTATATTTATTTTACTTAATACTTGTAAATAGTATCAAAATGTAGTTTTTATTGTTACTCATGTTTGTTTCTTTGTTAAAATCGTTATTATATCTAATAAATAATAAGACGACATTTCAAATCACAATTATTATATATAGCGCTACTGGTGTAATAATTTATAACTAATTTAAGAGGTCAGCAAAAATTCCAGCTGATTTTGCCGACCTAAACCGGCAAAACGCTATTTTCAATACTCAAAGCTGATACTGAAAGTGACTATTTTCGATACAGTGTGATGAAAACGCTTTTTAGTTACTCGTATTTTATACTTGTCATTGAAAAGACAACCAATAGTAACACTTCTTTCGTTACACATTACATTTTCTCAACCCGAGTTGAGGAACCAAAAATAATAAATATGTTAAATAATGTCACTTTTTCACAAAACGTTTTACTGTCGAAGGCAGTTTACATACTGAAGCTTGGAGCCTTATTGCTCAATTGTGGTTTATTTTCAATGATAGTAAAATAATTTATTAAAAAGATAAATTAAAAGAGAAATAAAACTCTGGCAATGAAAAAAAAAAAAAAAACTGCTTAAAGCCAAAAATTGCTTTTGTTATACCTTATTCTTTTCAGAAAATATGGGTTAAATTGCATTGCCAAATTTTTTAATTGTTCATTAATTATTTTAAATTGGTATTTAAAATTTAATTTCAACGGTAAAAAAATAGCCAGCCACTTTAGTTAATGTTGAAGTGAAAGTGAAGTGAAAGTCACTAAATGATGTGTGTTCTTCGATGATAGTACAATAGTGGTGTAGACATTGATTGATTGCCGAAAATACGTTTAAAAGCCTTGGAAAGTATATTTTGCATTCCAGTATATTGTAAGTTATCTCTAAAATCCTGTATTTAGTAGTTACAGTATTTTAGACATAACTGAAAAAACATTTTTTGAAAAGAAAAGTATCCAAACTTAGTTTGAAAGTTGCGTTTGCATCAGGTTTTTAAATTCAAACTTAATACATAATGGGTAGTGACATACATTCAGGTTGATAATACTCTCAGTCCAAATATCTTTGTCATCAAGGTAAAGAAGAAACAATACACAATGTACAAGAATTACTAGACATATTTTGTGTAGTATGATTAATCATCTTTATTATTATTTTGCTATAACAGCCTTCAAATTAGGACAGTTAAAAACTTAACTATTGTTTTGTAGTATAATTTGTTTGGTTCTTGTTTATTATTCAATGTTGTAAGTTATTTGTTAAAACAGTAAGTAATATAACTTTGAGTTTAATTATTTTTTTCCTTGGTATGTTGTATACATTAACAATGTAATAACTGTAAATAATATATAATGACCCAGTTCTATTTGCTAAGGACATGTTCTGTAAAACAAAAATGTAAAATATAGTATATTTATAAATATTGTGTTTTACTGTGGTTTTTTATTTTTTATATGAAATGGTCTTTTCATTACACTGTCTCAAAAACATCTGTATTACGGATAGTTTTGAGTCCCTAAAGATAGCTTTTTGCGGACTAGTCCGTAAAATTTTACGGACTCGAAAGGATGTCAAAGCTTATCTCAATAACAAATCAGCTGTTCTGATACTTTAAAATGCTTCAACAATATATAACAAACTTTGTTTGTTTCTTACATAACCTGATTCATTCAGTGTTTCTGTATTTTGGAGTAGTGACAGTGAAAAACTGTTTTGGCTATATTTTGTATTTCCTGCTATAATATATGACAATGTAATGAAAAATATTGTTCGTAACTCGTCCTAAATAGTAGTTTTTGTGACTTAATCGAACTTCCGGACTCGGCAAAACTTGGTCCGTTAAACACGATATCGTCCCAAAAAAGCCTACTTTAGGGACTAGTAATGAAAACTACTATTTCATCACTCCGTACCGAAAGTAGCTACTTTCGATGTCAGCTGGTAGCAACGAAAACGATCGTTTCCCAAGCTCTAATTTAGAGCAAGGGAAAAACGATCAGCTGATTTTCCCTTGCTCTAAATTTGTTTTCCCTTGCTCTCAATTAGTTTTCCATTTGCCCGCTACGCGCTCTGACGTCCATGCAAGAACTCCAGAAAAAACTTCTAAATGAAGGAGTGAATGTCACCAACAATACCAACTGCACAATAAACATAACCTTGAACTTCTAATTGTTACGTTGTTATGTAGGCTTATTATAGTAAATTTGTTATTATAAAAAAATGTTAATTGAGAAATATAATAGTTTGCATTTTACTGAGGTTTCTTCTTCAGCATTGTGTGTATTTTTGCGTCGTGATGAAAAGTACCGTTCATAACTTGTACCGAAAGTGATTTTCCGGCACTTGCTCCAATTATTCCCGTACTCGGCTTCGCCTCGTACGTGAAACTTGGGCGCGCACCAGAAAGTGCCACTTTCGGTACTAGTAATGAAATATACTATTTTTTAAATCAACAAATACGGTTTTTGTACATTTTTTAAAACCATAGATTGTGAATCAGCTGATATTAAACATTTGTTATCAACATTTTTCATGTATGACAAATTTTTAGTTTTGTCACTTACTTAATTCCTCTGTATTATTTTTAAAAAACATAATAAAACTAGTTGATTATTAAGTAATAACTAACTTGTAATAATAAGAGTATAAATAAACATTAATCAGATAAAAATTAGTGGCTTTATTATAGATTTCTTTCAGCACAAAAAGATAGTTAAGAGAGTGAAAAAAAGAAGAAAAAACAAAATTAACTGGGTGTGCTTAAGACCACACGTTGGAAGTGATAACTTCTATGACTACGGGGATTTTTAACTCGGTAAATGTGTACAATTATAAGGATTATAAAACTGTAGGCCTATTTGTTCAAATTGTTTATTTATTTCCGTTATTATATATTTAAAGAAAGGTAAAAATATTATCTTTTAGTTACCTTTTATTTCATATTGATAGATCAAATGATTTAGAAGTTGTTAATATTACAGTAAAGAAATTAATAATCAAATATGTTATACAAAGATGTACGAATGTTTGCGAAGTTAAACAGTAGGTATCCTTCTTTAAATTTGTATAAACGAATATATTGATGATCAAAGGTTAGTTTTATATACAGTTTATAACCCCAAAGCAAATCTTATAACGTGTAGAAGCCCATATAACTTATAGTTATAGAAGCCTACATTAGTTGTATAACTAATATATAAGAAAATTAACATCACAAGAAATTTTAATGGTTGAAGTTGTAAACATAACCCCAAAATATAATCTACGCTGGGTTTTGTTTAAGAATTACAGATGATGGGCGAAATCAGCTGTTATATTATATTAACTAATTCTTATGTGTTAATTTGATTGCTATGCTAATAAATGTAAATAATGTATTAATAATATTCCCTCTCCACGATCTGACTTGTGTCTAAACAAAAGCGTGACGCGAGAACTCGCGAGAAATCTGGCGTGATGCGAGATCTAGCGGGAAATCTGGCGTGATGCAAGATCTCGCGAGAAATCTGGCGTGATGCGAGATCTCGCGGGAAATCTGGCGTGACGCGAGATCTCGCGGGAAATCTGGCGTGATGCAAGATCTCGCGAGAAATCTGGCGTGACGCGAGATTTCGAAAACATAGCCAAGTCGAAAGTGCCCAACGTGCCAATAGAAGTTATCACTTCAAAAAGAAGAAGGACTGTAACACACAATAACAATACAAAATCATATGGTTTTTGAATATAAAACTTAAATCATTGATTTTTAGATTTCTTACATGTTGGATACTAAACATATGGCATGAATGGAAAACATATTTACTATTACTTTCTCACAAATTAAAAAATTTGCACTGTAAAATATATAAAAACCTCTATCCCCACACGATTTTTTAAAATTTTTGGTAATTTATAACACTTCCAGAAATAGAGAGGGGAATATTGATTTTACCGGTACATAATATTTTTCACATTAAAATTGTTTTATGATCTCATTATTGTAATATACGCGGGTTATCGTGCTTTGGTATTAATAAAAATTTTGATTATTATATCTATTCCGGAAAAATAGACTTTGACACTTAGATAAACTATAGTGATCCTTTAGGTCCTTTAAGTTTTAAGTTTTTCGTTTTTCCTTTTAAGGTACCCTACTCCTTAAAGAGTCATATAAAATGTAAGTATTAATAGAAATGCAGTTTATGAATTATTTACACTAAGACATGTTTAGTAATCGTGTCCGTTAGCAATCGATTATTAAATTTCGATAATCATTAACCTAATTGAATGTAATCGAAAATAATTTCTCTGATTTTCAATTTAATATTAAGTTACAGGCATAGAGTAATTTGGAATACAAATGAACTGTCACTAACTTCATATTTGTAGTTAGTAAGTGCATGCATTTTAAATTAGGTGACACATTCAAGAATATTAGGAGTATTCATTAATTTTTACAGATTTGTACTGTTTTAAAACTTTTAGGGTGGTAATTAATTGAAATTATTAAAAAGTTTGTCATATTGATAACAATGAATACAGTCATATCAATAAGACGAAAAGTTCCAATGTTAAAAATTCAGACAAGGGAAGCAGGTATAAAAATGCGTTTGCGCAATCGGCCTCTTGGATTCGACTGTCACGGTCACATGACAGTCGGACTTCTCTGTCTCTCCTCCTCTTTCCATCCTTGTTCCACATTTGGCCGGAAAATTGCGCCCTGAGAGCTCCTAGCGACTGATGGCGCAAACTCACATTTGTACCTGCTTTCCTTGTTTGAATCCTACCCATTAAACTGTTTGTCTTATTAATATGTAGTCATTAGTGATAACTAGTTTATTAATTTTAACTGAACTTATTGGTTTGTTTATTACTTTAATTTACTAAAGGTTTGTGATTGCAGGCAACATGATGGTGGTTTTGCATTAAGGAGGTCACATCATGCCTGTTGGAGGTCGAGTGGCGGGGAAGGTCGGCTTCAGCAGTTACTCTAGAGACGGTTAGATATTTTGATTACATTCTTGCATTTGTGGTTGTCGGATCTGTATGAGTATGGTTGAAAATATTATATGCATTACTTAAGAAAACTCCTTTAATTACATTAACACCAAAATGTAGCGTTAACAACTTCATATTCCAAAATGTTACTAATAAACATTTCTTTCTAATGTACAGGAGTCTTCTTTTAAATAGGTCACCATTAGTATCTTGTAAACTATAAATCTGACAGCAAACTTTAAATGGGGAACTTTTTCTTGTTTTTTTAGAAATACAAAAATATGTAGTTAAAATATTTGTAGATGGCCTCTGTTTTCCAATATGGCGGTCAACTTTCGAATATCTTATGGAACACTCTATATTTGATGATGATTTTAGATTTTAAAAGTTATTTTAAGACTTTTTTTGTTCTTGGTGTTTTTTTTCGATACGACTAACCGTTTAAAAGCTAGTGGGGTGTAAAGTTTTAAAAACACCCTAACTGAGTGGAAGTTATGTTTGTATGGAACCGTTTTGAACCAATAAAAACGCTCTTAACACTGGAAAAAAATCGTTTAAACAAATAACTTTTTAAAATCAACAATGCGGTTTTTGTTAATTTTTTAAAACTATAGTACAGAAGAATTGGTACAGGGTGTCCATTTTAACTTGGCCACCATTGGGATCTCCAAAAGTACAAGATGTACAGCAAACTTTAAATGGGGGACTTCACCTACTTTTAAATGACCGTTAAAAATATGAATTTAAAATTTCAAAAAATTGCCACTGTTTTATAATATGGCGGACAACTTTAGAATTTCTTATGGAACACTCTGTATTTTATAATGATTTTTGGTTTTACAAGCTATTTTAAGACTTTTTTGTTGTTGGTCTTTTTTAACCATTTAATATATGGTTTTTAGTGTGACTAACCATTTAAAAGTTAGAGGGGTATAAAGTTTTAAAAACACCCTAACTTAGCGCAAGATATTCGTCTTAAAATCATCAAGAAAAAGACTTAAAATCGTCAAGAAAAAGTCTTAAAATAGCTTGTAAAACCCAAACTCACCATAAAATACAGGATGTTTCATAAGAAATTAAAAAACTGTCCACCATATTGAAAAATAAGAGAGTTTTCATTGGTTTAGAACGTTTCCGTACAAATATATCTTCCGCTCAGTTAGGGTGTTTAAAAAATTTTACAGCCCGCTAACATTTAAACGGTTAGTCGTATAAAAAAAGACCAAGAACAAACAAGTCTTAAAATAACTTGTAAAATCTAAAACCATCTAAAAATATAGGGTGTTCCATAAGACATTCGAAAATTTAGCACCATATTTTAAAATGGCGGCCATTTACAATTATTTTAACTGCATATATTTTAATTTATCAAAAAACAAGGAAAGGGTCACCATTTAAAGTTTGCTGTCAGATTTATAGTTCACAAGATACCAATGGTGGCTTAGACACTCTGTATAAAGCTTACACTAGATGTATATCTTAATTTTATTCTCCATGATTATTCTATTTTTAATTAGAAAATAAACTTGTATAAACATGGAATAACAATTTAAAGTTAGTTTAAAAAGAATATAGAATGGAGAGTTTCAGTAAGTTGAAATGACTTTCTCAAATATCGATATAAAAATAAGTTTAATAGTAAGATATTTTCTTCAAACGAGTCATAAATCATAATTTTGATATTAAAAATTGCAGCTATTAATGTTTTAAATATATAACGATACTCTAATCCAGAGGTTCTCAACCTGGGGGGCATAGATGAATTTCAAGGGAGGCGTGAGTGTATTAAACAAATGAAATGAAAAAGTAAAATTATAATATATTCAATTTTATTTCAGCGCTCTCATTAATGTTGTGAAAATTACAGTGCGTGAGATTCCGTGTGGACTGTGAGATACGCAGAAGAGGGGAAGATAAAACACAAATGTATAGCAAGATCTAGTGCGCATCCATCAGCCATGGGCCACATAGAATCTCATAAACTGTACTAGCATTATATGCAAACCTAACCTATATTACTCCAAATAAATTTGTATTGAGTTCTTTGATTTCATAAATGTTCTAATAATAATATATGTTCAAATAAAGTTATGTGCAATAATATTAAATTTTGAGTGTGAAATTATATATAATTTCATTTAATAACAAGCTTCAGCTATCCTAACCAGCTTCAGTTTCAAATTCCGATTGTACTGCTTGTATTAACCTCATTTGGTGATGGTATGGGGGGAAACACGACCTCAAATCAGTGTTCGAAGGGCCTCAAAGGTGAATCGCAAATTGTTCCCCACTGTTGCAGACCCTCAAATAATTAGAATAAGAACAGTTTCGCTCCTATTGATCGCTCTTTTTTTCCATTAATGTAGAACGTCATGCGAAACAACTATAGAGCATCATTTGTTAATTAATTTAACAAATATACTAAGCATTTTGTTATTACGTTTTACATATCATGTTTTGTGTGTGTAGGTCACAGCTTTTCCCGTCTTAATGAAGAAATAATATGGATTTCTATAGGAATGGGAATTACAATAGCCATTCTAATATCAATTGCCTTATGTTATCTTCTCCACGAATATTGTCAGGAGAGAAAAGATCCTTACAAGAAGGCATGACGTCGGCCTCCAGTCCTGACACCTCCTGTCAGGGAATACTACATCAATGTTTAGCTACAACCAAATATACAGTATTGTGTTTTAATTTCTCACTGGAAGTTGTATTACTTTTGCTTTTATATTTTTGTATTGAGACAATAATAAGCTACATATTCTTATTTCAAATTTCAATCAAATCATTTTACAGTTGTAATAAATGTCATCCATAGAGACAGATGATTCATTTTTTATAGATTTCTTACTGGCAGACCGCTAGGAGAAGGAGATCGGTTTCCATGCGGGTGGGATTCCGGGTGTGGGATTTTCCAGCTTCAAGAGAAAGAGAAACCAATGACTGACTTCTTATTTGAAAGCTCTTGGGCTAAGTTTCTCAGAAAATATAACTAATATTAATGTTTAATATATACGTTGATCCAAAATTTCCATGAAGAATTTTCTTCAAAATTTTAACGAATTGGTGCCATTATTTTGCAGTTTTAAATAAACCAACATATATATCTACGTATATAATAAAATTTGTATTAAACTCTATTCTTGACTGTTTGACTACCAAAGCTAAGAAAATCGGTAAGTCGTAATGTACGGTACACAGGGCCAGTTTTAGGGCGGGGCAAGCTGGGCGGTCGCCCAGGGCGCCAAATTTTGGGGAGAGATTATTTCCAATAGAAGCGTTATATTTTTAAAGTCACTCAATTTCTACTATATTTAATTTTTCTAAAAGATTATTGAACACATATATAGTTTGTCAATTAGAAATTTACTTCAAAATGTATTAATTTAACTTTGTATAATTTTATTATTTTTCTACAAAAGCGCTACTGTTCAATAGCACTTTTTACAGTTGCTTTTATTGAAAGTTCACTGTACGCTAAAGTAAACCACTTCTACTGTTACGATTCTATTCATACAGTCTTGGGAAATACAAATATTTGTTGAATTCAATACGCCGAGTTCCCACGGTTTCGCTATGCGTTGACCAACTGTCTAGGCCGGCAGGCTATGTATATTTTGAATGCGTGAGATGTTTTATCCGTTATATAATTTTGTGATATATATAAGTAAAACTAAACTAAGTTGTCGATTGAAAACGAAATAGGTAGTCAACTTTATCTGACCAAAACAGTCGAGCAATTTGCACAAGCCAAAGCTCGTAAAGTGAATTTCATGTAATAATATTTTAATACGTCAGAAAAACTCTTTGGTTATAAAACTTGAATGTCACAAGTTCGCGAGAAAATTTGTAAAAAAATAAAGTATTCCATTGCATGCAAAAATATTGATAATTTCCGGGAACTATTATCATATACCTTTTAAATCCCTTAAACAAAATTTTGAAACATTTTCTAAAATAATAGTTATGGGCGCATTATTTCATGTAGGGCCTAAGCCCTTTAAAACCGGCCCTGACGGTACAACAGTAATAGTGACGGTACAATGGTAATACTTAAATAGTGATAACGAATATGGTTTCTTTCAGAATGTCTGGAAAGATTTTGTTTTATCCGACTGTAGGATTGCCACAATGTATCGCTGTTTTAATACAACGAGGCAACGGGGTTAAATAATATGACAAAACTGAGTATGATATTCTCAATACTTTACTTTGATGGAGATAACTAAAATTAAAAAGCATTGCACAACGAATAGCCTTTGAATTAAAACAATTTAATTACATTTTAATAACTTTCCTCTTTGAATTCTTGCTTTGATACCATGTTTAAGTAGGCCTACTTCTTAACCTTGAATATTTACTTTATAAGCCTACTTTAAATAGAATAAACTTTCTTTAGTACGTATATAATAATACAAAGAAATTACAAAAGCAATTTGACTACAACACTAAGTACAATAGATCGAAATTATTTATATTTTCTTAGAAACTTAGACCAAAACCTTTCAAATAAGGTTTTCGAAAATTTACTATCTTTCTTACTTAACATTTAATAAATTTAGACGTGTTTAGTACTTTTGTACACTGTCTTTAGAAAGTAGCATTAAGGATAAAAATTATTCCTAGAAGATGAGTATAGCTGTAACAAGTTTATATTATTGAAAAATCGGCTTAAATTACAGTTATACGACTTGAATTTGTAGCTAAATAGTGGCCAAGATAAATAAATACTAACTAATACCGGGAAAGAACCCTTTGACTTAATTTGTTTGTTCACTTTTAACTTAGTTAATTTAACACTTTTCCTGCTGGGTGAGTGTATAGTATAAAATTACTATAGTTAATACAAATTTCATTAATTTTATTTTTGTTAAACACTTTTACGTCACTTAACATAGCAATTTGGTCCTATTACTTACAGATATTTGAGTAAGCTATATTATGTTAGTAAAAGTAAAGATATATTACTCTATCTCCTATTGTGAACTAACTGACCTCACAGTACATGGGACGTTTTATAAAAGGTCATGCCTTACGAGAAGCAATTTTATTAAACTCGAAAATTCGTATTTATTTTATGCTGGGGAAAGGATCTCCTGTCTGGACGACGGTGACGTGCGCCAAATACCTTCTCTATCTTGAATTAAGTAAATCACTTCATATTTTTTAACTTCAGCTTTAATTTGCATATTTACTCAATTATTTATTAGACGTAACGCATGAAGTAGACACGATATATTCAAATAAACAATTTAACGAAGGATTCTTTCAATAAACATGTTAAAAGTAAATTTCTTGGGTTTTCAGTTTATAAACTTCTCTTGACGTTTAGTAAACCAAAGTCCAGCTTGTAATTAATCTTCTCTGAGTGTAAAAAATGGTCCAGCGAAGATTGATTAAGATATTTCTAATCTATAACGACATTTGTTGCTGGTAAAATTTTTAAGAGAATAATGTTTACAGTATTACTAGCATTATATTTTATCACATGATAAAAATACTAATGTATTTCATAATTGTTGTATATCATAAATATAAAATAATATTACAATTGATTCAAGAAAGATTTAGTTAAAAAGAAGGAGTTCATGTATTATTATAACACAATTTATTTCATTTATTGCTTATTAAATTATTTCTTTAAATTATTTAATTTTAATGTTATTTAGTTAATAATACATAGAGGATTGTGAAATTGTACAAACTGCAATTATTGTAGTAAAATAATATTGCCTGTTATTTGTATTTTAAAACTTCTAATCCTTATTAAGTGAGTAGGTTATTTATAATAACTATTTTAACCATTTTACAAGTTCGGAGTAGATTAACTTATCTAATTAAGTACGTAATAACAATTAATAAAATTAGAAACATGAAAACTACTTATTAATTATGTAGCTTTATAAAACTTGTTTATATTTCTCCTGATAAATTTAATTAAAGCGAGATAATCAAATAGTGATTCCAATGATGTGAATAGTTTTAAAATTAAATTTAGGAGGACCTACTTCATCTACATTACTTTGAGCAGCTGGGATAAGGTCAAAACGCCAAGTATATACATATTTAATACCTAATAATTTGATCAAATCCCTTAAGCTTATTTTTTTCAGTACTGTAATAGGGTTGGCGCATTTATAAAACTGAGTATTGATGATTTTGGTACATAAGACACATCCGTATGTACGTCTTCTGGAACGCTCCATTTCCTCCACATCGGATATATTCACCATCAAATATTTATACTCTCATTCGTTATATTTCTACCTCACGAATCCAATTTATGGATTCAAATGTACATGAGCTGTTTAAACATAATATGGTGGGTTTCAAAAAATGATATATATTTGTTATTGCATTTTCAATGTCTTTATTTGAATTATAATCTTTATAGATCTTTTGATTTATATATTTTATTGCCTAAAACTATACAATTTTTTGAACACGTGAAATGTCTTCCTTCCTTGAATTTGAATGTACGCGATTCAGTAATTTATTAAGATCAAATATAAAACATTTTCAATTTATGTAAAGTTCAATAATAAATTAGGCATGCCAGTTTCAACAACTATTTTCGTGATCTTATATCCATATATGTAATTTAAGCAATGCTAAGTCTGACGAAAGTGCATATAGTAGAGATACGGAGTTTAATATATTGTTATGATGTGAATTTTACATTCGTTTTAGGACCAAAATATAGCTTTAAATGTATGGCTTCGATTTAATTAGACGAGTTTTCTTTCATACATTTCTTGTATTTGTTATAGGAAAAGTTGACTCTGCCTGGGTAAAGTCGGCTCTTACTGGCCTTTTCAGTTAAAGTTGATTAAAAGCGAAAAGTCATGAATTTTTATTATCATTTGCCTATCAGAGTTGACTATACCTAGGGAAAGTATACTCTTACTGCCTTGAGTTAGTAAAAGTTGACGTTTTGCAAGGAAACGGTGTACTATCTAATAAAATCAAAGCAAACCTTTATAATACAAACAGAGGTAACAAAAATAGGAGATAGTCCTCACAGCTATTGTTTTATCCATAGGTTTATTTAGCCATCAGCTATTGTTTAACCTAACATAATCTAACCTAACCTGGTCACTATTGCACTACAACAAATGGCGAGTAATGGCGAATGCCTGGCGGGGATAATCAAAACAAAGATATGCGCGCGCAGTTACATGTGGAGAACAACATCTCTGAATCGACTTTTACTAAACCACATCAGGCATAGTTAACTCTTCCTAGGAAAAGTTGATCTGTTTATTTTCAATCAACCTTTACTGATACTTTTAGTAAGAGTATACTCTTCCTAGGCAGAGTCAACTCTCCCTAACAATCTACTTTTCCTCTAACAAATACATTGTTTTTATACATTTCACATGTAAGCTGAAGCTAGTGATATTATAAATAACTATACAATAGATTTTAGCCTAGTGTTAGTTATTGAAAATGTTAAAAGGCTGCATTAAACATAGTAATAATCAAATACAGCTAATCAGAAAGGAACAAGTGATAGTTATAGACTAATGAAAGTAATCAGATATAAAATAGTTAATTTATAAATAAATATGTATAGGCTAATAATTGGTTCTAAGACAACAATGTGTTTATTTTTTTTTCGTTTCATTAAATTTATTTATTTAAGAATTTAAAGCATTATTGATATGTGTTTATTTGAAATTAAATATGTATATGGCCTATATATATATTTTTTTCAAAGTAAAGAAATTTAAAATTCTATTGACTATGAGGTAAGCTATATAAAAAGATTGTTGAAAATGAATAGTAATATTTTTCATGCTAATAAATATATTAATACTAATAATATAATAACAATTTAAATTTTAAATAGATCATATAAAGGTTTTGTTTGTAAATAAAAGTATTGTAACACCAATTTAGAAGTAAATACTTATAAATGTGATCTAATAAATACATTTCAACAAAAGCATTTGAACGTATTTGAAGTTTGATTTAAATACAGTTTACCTAAATAAAGTTAAAAACTAAAACCCGACTAATCTAGA
>JAGFPH010002428.1:161298-183590 GCA_018207615.1 Philaenus spumarius | reverse complement strand
TCGGTTCATTAGTTTTTGAGAAATCGTGATGAGTGAGTGAGTGAGTGGTATTTCGCTTTTATATATAGAGATAATCAGACATAAATTTCCTTCACAAGTTTAAGAATAAATGTGTTTGTTTCCTTTTCTGTGGTCCAGGATGGTCACTTGAGTGACGACAGAGGGTCAGTAACAATCCTCAATAAATTTTAATTGAGAAATTTTGATTTTTAGTATTTATAATCGTTACGTAAGTTTACCACTAGTTGCAAGTATTCTAAAGCTTTGAAACCTACCAAAACACTTTTATCACTGTAATTGTCTGTTTGAATGCAGTTAAATTATTGTAATTAATTAGATACTTCGTAGTTATTAGTTGTTCGTAGTTTGACTGAAAATTCAATTGCAAACTGATTAAATAGGAATATGAAAATGTAGCCCAAGGCATCGCAGCTTATCTGCTGACTTCCTGGTACAGAAGGGCTGAAACTGAGCTGTGCTGTCATTGGTATTTTCTCTCGGCTTTTCCTTGTATTTTTTTATTATACAATGAAGTTAATACTAGTCAACAATGATTCCATATTTTGTATGTAACAGAATTTTAATTTAAAACATATAATATAGTTACACGTATCAAACTTAAGAGATGAAATTTAAATGTACAGGGTGGAGAAAAAGTCTGGAAACGGTTTAATATTTCGTATATAAAGAACATTTGAAGGTGGATGTGATTGAGGAACCTACTCTATGTAAAAATACTATTTTATTAAGATTTCCAAAAGAAATATAAGCCATCTTGGATCCGCCATTTTGAATGTAACTTTGTTTTTTGTTTTTTAAATCGTAAGGTAGTCGTGTGATACATCATTTCGATGTAGAATTTCAAGAGAAATCCAACTGTGAAATCTGCCCGTCTAACATTACATAAATGCGAGTCCGACATGAGTTTGTTCTTTTTTGTCAGATATTTATTTGTTATTAATACAAAATCTGTGAGAGATCATAATTAGGACCTAGTTGTTATCTTATTTTAACTGTTTTATTTACGATGTAATCTACAATTTAGGTTATAGTTATATGATCTGTAAGAATGGGTCAACATCTGAAGTTGAAGCAAGACACCCTCATGCTGAGCTCGGCATGCGGGATAAGCTTTAAAAATAGCTCTACGCCGAACTTATGTTTTACAAAAATGATTTGATTATGTCCAAACTGCCAATGTATATAAACTGTGCTTACTTATACACTACAGATTTTTTTACAAACTTAAATATTTTTACATTATATTTTAATTTAACAAGAATTTGTTTCACCTGCTGAGTTAATTAACCTAACTTGTACTAACAGATCAAATTTTAGCAGTAGCCTATAGTTTACAATTATTTGTGTGTTACAATATCGCAATTGAAATGAAAAGGAACGGGGTTTACTTTTTGTTACAAAAAAAGCACTTAAAAGTACCTTTAAACTAAAACAAAAAACAAATATCAAACAATAAAATGCTCAGGTTCCAACAGGCATCTATAAAACCTAACTGTTGATTCAACATATTTAGAGAAGCACGTGAATTAAACAATGAAAAACTTTCTATAATTTGCCTAGTAATAATAAATTAAATTCAATAAATACGTCATTACTTATATATGGTTGATGTATAAGTATAAATCAACAATTTTCCAGCTTTTGTCTTCATCATAAGAACCGTGTTTAAATCATAATTTTCTAAAATGACCAAGAAAATTAATTGTAGTGTCATCTTCAAATTAATTACATAGTTAATAATATCAGTTATAAGTACTACGCCTTGTTGAACACCTTTTTCGATTGTCATATTTGTTTCGTAATCGGATTTTTTTATTTCTATTTTGTAAGATAATTATTTTAAAACAAGATGGATTTTGGAATATATAGTTTGCGTATCAAAAATTTAGATTTATATGTTCGGCTGAACCGTTTATAAGGTCAAGGTTAATTGTATGATCTCTTTCTATTGACACTATACCGTGTGAAAAAACAGCAAAAGTATGCACTTCGTAGTAACGTGTTTCGGACGCCGTTTTTCAACCTAAAAAGTTGTGAAACATCTTAAATTGTTCTTAAAGGCTTTGTGCTTTTGTCTTATATCTCATAATTGAAAGAAATCGACAGCAACTCCTTTTAATCAACAGTTTAACTGAGTAAAAATCGATTATTTTTAACGCATTTTTTGGGAGTTTCAAGCAATAATTTCCATATTTTAAGCTAACACGTAAAACATATAAAGCCTTCTTTATAACTTAAAGTAGTTTCCCAGATTATTAATTTATAAATAGAATCCGAAACAAGGTATTACGAATGCATGTTTCAACGATTTTGCGGCTTCAGTCAGGCCTTTTGTATTAAAATCATACTGTACACTCGGCAGTTTTCTTCAAGGCAAAGAAGAGCCTTAATGTATTTAACTAGTTCTGTGGAACTTCCTTAAACGCTGGTGAAAAATAAGTAAGGAATCGTAAAACACATGCAAGATGATTAGATAGTTACGGCCTTGACTAATTATCTTGAAGAGATTGTTAGCTTAGTTGAATATATAATAATCTAAAGTAGAGCTGTTTATGTGTAGAGAAAAAAAATTTATGCAAACAATTTGCATGTATAAAAATGAAAAATAAACAAAAAATACATTAAGATGAAACTTTTACTCATATGTTGTGCATTTTCTTTTGAGTTAAATAACGGCTGTTCAAGTGAGATATTGCTTTCTGAATTTGTCAATATCTTTTCATTAGCTTAAGTTTTTCAAAGATATGTTATATCTTTAAAATCGTGTATGCTATGCATTGTAGGTTGTTTAAATTTTAAGATAAAATTCATTCGATATGAGTTTATTAAATTGAAACATTGAGATGATTTCTTTACCTGTAGTCCAGTTTTGAGCCCAGTCATTTCGTTACATTTTAAAATCAAATAAATTTTTCAATGTATTTAAACTGATAACCATAATTATAAAGCGTGAAATTTTCTGGTAATGAAAGTTATGTAACACTTCTATTCGTCCGATTATTTTAACCATTTTATTTCATTAGAAAGCTTGTTTCAAGTATATTAATTTCAATTTTGAAAGAAAAATATTATTAGGAACATAAACAAAAACTAGCAACTCATTGTTGCCGTTCATTGACACTATAATATGCTAATGACAAAAAAAAAACAATTCTAGATTTACAATAAATTGTTCAATCATAAACTAAATAAGTACAAAAATATATTCTCTACCAAATATAAATATCTTAGATTTAGTGTAAATAATAAAATGTGAAATTACATTTGTTTAAAGTGAAACCAAACATTAACAATTTAGTTTTAATTGAGTCATTAGCAATCATGTTGCGATTAAATACACAGTGATAAATTCGTAAATTTCTTCAAACTTTATCAGATTCTTAGCAAAAACTATTACACAGCAAATACTATGTTAATGCAATAAAATCACGAAGCAACCCTAATTAATTAATCGCAGTTGGGTTTATTGTATTTTTAAAATAATTTAGGAAGTTTAATACTGTTCCGCAACCAAATGAATTCAACCAATTTAACGCGGCTGATTACAATTCATGGTGGTAGAACTTGAATCGTAATTCCAAGCTTTGCTCTGTAATTGTTTGAATTGTTGCGATACAGTCGATTCGCACAGTTTATGTTATGATTTAATTATACAGTTTCTGTTGAAGCTTTACGATATCTCAAATGTTTCGTAGAATGTTGATTTTGCGCCGAACGACTAACACATTGTGATTTTCGCTGTAGACTGTGAAAATTGGTCGGTAAACTTAACGAAAAGGGTACGTGAAACGATAAACAACCAACACTCTAATTACATCCTATTACTTTAAATGAGCAATTATTGTATCTATCTTTGTATCTGGCTTGGATCTCGAAAACGGCTCTAACGAATTCAAAGAAATTTTGTATTTAGGTGTGGTTTTGATTTTTAAGTACACCCATATAGTTTTATTTCGTGTAAAAAGGCATTTAAAAAAAATCTAATTTAAGAGTTGAAAAAGTTTAACATAGGGTCTTATGGGTTGCCATGTTTGGTTACAAAATAACAACGAAATAGTAAATAAAGCGATCTAAACAGCTGTTTATAAACAAGCCAATTTATACTGTTTGAGGACGTTGGAAATACAGTGGAATAGAACTGAGATTGTGTATATTATCCAAAATCAGCTGTTCATTGGATAGTTTTTAATTACTGTTAAAAAACAAGCTAATTTATACTGTTTTAGCACGTTGGAATTAGAATAAATTGGTCCTGATTTAACTATTTATTTTGTAAAAAAAAGGTAAACTTTGCAAAGATGGATAAATTCTAATAGTCAATTTTGTAATATACGCCTGGCTCATTTCTGAAACATAGTTTAACAGTTGACAAAAGATAGTAGAACTAGGACTAAAATCGTAATGAAAGCCTCTCACGTTTCTAAAACATGTATTTGAGGTTACAATTAATCTTGTAGATACTGTTAATATTTATTTAAGCCTGGTTTCATAATTTTACAAACCTATGTACAAACGAGCCAAAGATTAACGAGATTCTTTAGCGAATTTTCCAACTGCGAGCGAAGCGAAGCAGCCATCTGAGGGCGAAGGCCTAGGCGGGATTGGAACGCGAAGCGTCCTATGTTCCCCTAGTTAAACTTAATTGTGGAAAAGTCACAGAATCCCTGAATTGATGTACGGGCTTATAAAATATTATCCTTTGTATTTCCGTCAAGCGATCCTACTTTACGTAAAGAGGTATTTTCAAACATCCTGGGTGCGTTTCCTAAAGTAACTGAAATATTAAAATACTGTTTTTAGATTTCATATTGTTTTAAGCCTTTCGCAAATGTCAAAAAGTTAGGAAGACAAAATGCAAGCGCTATGCAGAATGTTTCCAGTAAAATTACACGGTAGGGGCGTGGTTACTGAGGCTATTCAAGGACTGTAGCTCCATGATATATATGTGGTAATATTGAAGAGTAATGCCATACTTAATAATCCAAAACACTTCCAGTCCCATTTAATTGGGGCAACATAGATTCCCCTGTTACCCAATTACCAAATAGTTTGAGCACTATTATGCCAAGTACAATTAATGTATTATAACCTCTCCAAGTGTTATTAAATTATTCTATGACCATAATGATTGGGTTCTTGGGAATAGGTTTGATTAAACTTTCAAATGTAAAAATCTAATATTTTTAACTAATAAAAAATTATCTATAAAACTGAAATTTGATATTTCTTTCCAGAATTTATTAAGATTATTAAAGTCTTTTTATATTGCTTTTTTGAATATGGATTTTTAAATTATACTTTTGGCTTTGCGTCATGAGCTGCGAGCGAAACGAATAGTTTATTATAAATAAGACAAATGTGTACGTTTGTTTATTATTTATTCAAAACATATTTATACAGTGTGTAGAAAAAGTCTGGAAACGGTTCAATATTTCGTATATAAAGAAAATTTTAAGATAGATGTGATTGAGGAACCTACTCCTATGTAAAAATACTATTTTATTAAGATTTCAAAAAATTTATCCGTCATTTTGAATGTAACTTTGTTTTTTAAAACGGGAAGGTGGTCATGTGATACATCATTTAGATGTAGAATTTCAAGAGAAAACCAATTGTGAAATTTGAACATCCATATCTTTAACCGATTAAAAATGGCGGCCAAAAAACTACGAAATCATGTTTTCCGATTTGGCCCTCTTTTGCAGTATTATTTTTTTATATACTAATTACTATTCTTTTTGGATTTAGAATTAAATAAGCTTTCAAACGATATGCCACACAACGATATTTGGGAGTATTTAAAAACTTTGAGTTACAAACATTTTGATGTTTTCAAAATTGATTTCGAGTGGTTCAACCAAATATCGTTGTGCGGCATATCGTTTAAAAGCTTATTTAATTCTGAATCCAAAAAGAATAATAATTAATAAAAAAATAAAATAAAAACAGTACAGCAAAATGAGGCAAAATCGGAAAACATGATATCATTCTTTTTTGGCCGCCATTTTTAATCGGTTCAAGATATGGATGTGCAAATTTCAACGTTTGTTTTCTCTTGAAATTCTACATCGAAATGATGTATCACATGACCACCTTCCCATTTAAAAATACAAAGTCACATTCAAAATTTCGGATCCAATATGGCGGATAAATTTGTTGAAATTCTGATAAAATAGTATTTTGACATAGAGTAGGTTCCTCAATCTCATCTACCTTCAAACTTTCTTAATATACGAAATATTAAACCGTTTCCAGACTTTTTCTACACTCTGTATGATTTTGAAGCATGCTTTGCCGATCTTTTAGCATTGCATTTAGGTTAATATTGGCTATGTTTTGATAACATTTTTTGTAATCTTTGAGTCCCGTGTATGAATAACACTTTTCAAATCTGTAATTTTGAAGGAAATCAACAAATTTAAGAATTTTTGCAATTAAAAGATCAACAAATCGTACCGCACGAACATAAATAGGCTCAACTATTAATATTATTTATACTGTGGGTCTAAACTAGTAATTGAGAAATATAAATATGTCAGACCGGCTGCTGGGTTGGCTTTCTTAATTAGTAAGTTAGCATGATCGCACCCACTTACAGATAACTGAGAAATTTAACACGACTTCTAAAAAACAAAAAAATATTTATTAATATTTTATTAATAAGAAAAAAAAATCAAACTAAAGTAAATATGTTATGAAACTAAATTACTAAATACATATGATTGTATTTCACAACTGTTATAAGGCACAAGGAGTAACCTGCAACCTAACATACAATAATTATTGTTAATAACAAACAAGAAATTTTTTTTTTAAATTCTCGAAAAAAGATTGTCTTCATATGGGTAAATTAACAGGATATTCTTTCTCTGAACTAAACTAAAATATATCACTCAGGAATAACCCTGGCTAAACAACCAAGCACTGCATTTGCATATTATTCTTGATCTACAAACTAAAAGAAATTTCAAACATACTCGGTAATATTAACAGGCAAACTTTCAAAAACAAATATCAAACCAAATTTTAAAAAAATCCGTAATATTTATAAAATAAGAATTAACCAGAAGCAGAAATGGTTTCAGTTCTTACCCTAACCGAAAATAGTATTACAGTTATTATAGTAGATTTATTTAAGCAAATTCTATATATATAAGTAGTTCTATAACGTACTAAAACCATAGATCATGATAAAACTAGCAATTCCGGTCGCTTTAAGGTGTAGTTTTGTACGATTTCATTTGACACAATAATGATATCCGGGGAATGATGCCCGGCACGACACCTAGATATTGAAACTATTTCTTTAAAAACTAATAATATATTTACTTTTTTGTTTCAGGTATGTCTTGCAGAATATTTCCTTTATACATCTTTATGGAAGTAAGTAGACCTACTAAGTTAATATTTATAAATTAATAATAATAACGTAAGTAAAAAAACCCTGTCGTAGTCTATATTTTTCACTTAATGTTTATTTGAAATTAATTAGCTTAGAGGAATACATACTTTTTATAAATTCTTTACGTTTCCCAAAAACTGTATTTTTCATTATACAATTAAATACGCATTAAATATGTTAAAAAAACGCATCTTTGAGATGTTATCTAACTTACAGGTTTATGAATGTATAGGTAAGGTAATTTAATGTCCAGTTTGACAATTTAAAAAAAAACAATGCTTTCCTATTCGAAAATCAATCCCAATGGAATAGTATCTGTCTATAGAGACATATGCACATGTTGGCCCGCTGTTGGTTATCTATTGTACCGTGCATTAATATTAGAAAGCGCATTTCTAATCCAATATTGTTTTAACAAATTTTCTGAATAAAATACATGTACTTAATTTCAAATGTTTAATTGTTTTCATTTAAATGTGTGTACGATAAAATGATTGAAATTGAATTTAGTTTTTATTTTTAAAATTTGTCTTGTAACGTATAAACGGTAGGGTAAAGTTAAAGACTTGATTCGTACGTAGTCTTTCTAAAAGTGCGATAAAGAATTATAAATTTGATTACCTAAAATATTTGTTCGGACAAATTAATGTACAAACATTTTTTGGAAAAGGGGATATCCTTCCAAGATATTTTGCAAGGTAGAAAATTAGCAGATACATCTCAATATTCTCTCCAAATCAGGAAATTTAACAGATTGTTTTATATTCTAAAAACTAGAAATAATTTTAAAGTGTAAAATGTTTCACACAAACCGCCTTAAAGTAAAACCATTTGATATTGGGTACACAATTAATTATTATACAAGAACCTAGTTTTTGAAAAGAACACAAACAGTAAAAAGTTAATTTTGTTAAGAATTATTATTATTACAATTCCTTACAAAAAGAAGCACTATGGACGAAACTTCGTTGTATTTACACTTACTTGCCTGTGCGTTGTTGTCGATTATATCCAAAATGTTTAAAGCTTTCGACCAAAATTTTTTTTTGTCTTAGAACTTACTTGAACATTCATGGACAGAAAGTTTAATGTAAAATACATTTTATATAAACCAAAAATAACATTAGTAGATGCTACAAGAGCAGATTCAGATAAAAAAACATTTTATTGTGTGGTCAGCGTTGTTTTCCGAAGTGAGCTGAACTATATTATTTACAAATTACAGAGACCTTGGTCGAATATCAAAAATTTACACTTTTACGCATTGTAATTTATTTTCTGTTTGCAGTATACATCTGTTTATATTTTCCCATCCTCTCTCTCTCATTTTTCCAATATTTTCGACCACTCTCTTTCCCTTTATTCTCAGTTCCTTTAAAGTATCCCTTTTCCCTTTTCATGTTGTCTAAACATTTCTCTGTGTTCCCCACTCTCTATATTTTCCTCATCTCTAGCTGCCCACCTCTCTAATTTCCTTTCTATATCTACTTTTTCTCTCCCGCTCTTTCGGTCTTTCTACTTGCCTCTCCTTTCTCGCATTCTTTCACTCTCTGTCATCTTCTTTCCCCGTCCGACCACCTAGTGGGTCTTTCCCATGATCGCTTCCTTCACTCTTGCTTGCTTTCCCTCCGAATCTTTTCTCGTATTGTAAGAGTCAAATAACGTATTACTTAAAATCGGTTATGTCTAGGTCTGTTCGACCTTTAAATTCTTGCATGATCTGAGTTCAGACCGGCCTGAGCCGGGTTGGTTTCTATCTTTAGACTTTTTAAATATTTTGTTTTATACTAGGAGTTGAGCGAAACATTCTTGGTTATATTCAAGTTCGTAAGGGGCCAAACAAACTTGGGTTTTTAGGTACTATTATTTGATTCGCAAGTATGGAAAATATTACTTATGTTAATGTATTTAAAATACTTAATATACAAAAGCATTAATATTAATTTAAAAATTCTATTTGTTTCATATTGATTAACAAATTGTTTTGTTTGTTTTATTATTTTTTTATTTTGAGATGCTAATAACTTTACATATATTTTTGTATATTTTAAATAACAAATTTTTTTTATACCTCCACCACTCTTTCTCACTCCCTCTTTCGTTTCCTCTATATCTATTTTAAACTCTCTCTTTCACTCACACACATAGTACCGAACTGATAGTTATAATTGTTTACTTGTACATTCTGTTTACTACACAAATATTTCTATCACAATTACTTCTGACACTCTGTAAATGGGTTTTGCTAAATAATTCACCTTGCAAAGCGCCAGACAAGACCACAGATGAAACAGAATAGAGTAGAAACTTCAATCTACGTTTGGCAAGATTCCCAAGAGCTTAGTCGCTTTGATATCGTCAACGTAGAAGCCGAGATCTTGACCTTAGAGTTGTGAACTAACATTTACTCAATTAAGGCTTGGAGTTTTTACTTCGGTGAATTCACTACGATCTTGAAACTGAACAGAATTTACTTGATGTTACAACTTGAAGAATAATATGTCGTTAAAACTAGTATGTTATAGAATGTAAATATATAAATCTAATTTTATTTTTGATTGGGTGATTCCTTAACAGAAACTTTATATTTCTTAAGGATGACGACAAACCAAACGAGTGTTTCATTTAATGTTACAACTATCAACAAATACAGACACATAATATAATTAATGTTAACATTTCTATTTAGTTAAACTATACGATACTTGTAAATGTATTTGATCATTGTTTAAATACACTCTACGTTGTCAGAATACTAATCGAATTTTGGCTCCGGCCTTTTTACGTGGTATACAACTGCTAAGTAACTTTGTTGTTTGATAATTCGTTACCATTTGAGTTAAGGGTCTGCTGTAGTGGCGGCCATCTTGGATTTTTATCCCGTAAGAGCAATGTTAAATTTCAAACCATTTATTTCGTTTATTTTTTATCATAAATTTGTTTGCAAGGTCTCATTTTAAGCACAGTCACAATACGCATCCGTCTTGCAATTTAGTTTTTAATTGCTTTTGATTTGTTACGTAATTGACATTTTGTAAGTACAAAGTTAGATTTTTTTTCCTAACACAATAAAAAATTAATAATGAAAAATAGTTTGCAAGCCGGATCCGAGATTTTATAAAGAATATTCAGTTTTTTTTTTATAATACTCAATTACAAAAGATAGACTTATAAAATGGTTTGAAAAGAGGCAATGTCAAAGCGTTCAGATGCAAGAAATTGCACTGTTTAGATAGGGATATAGTGAGAAGCGCTTTCGTTTCCGGTTGCTTTCTCGTTTACTGGAGCAGACCCTTAAGGAACATAAACCAAACAATTCGTGTTTAAAGACATATGTATATACAGTGTGTCAAAAAAAGTATAGTCAGTTCGACTACATTTATCTGCTTCTAGCAAAGGTAGAACAGTGTTTAACCATTTGTTTTAAAAGATTGTATATTTTAATTACTTTTTTAAAATATGGCGGCCATCTTTAACATATTTAACGGAAACATCTATCTTGTATTGCGTTTTCAAATTATATACGAAATTTTATATTTTTTTGCAAACCCAACCAGTGTTGTGTCAATTGAACTTTAAAAACAAAACTTGTATATACAGTTTAGGACCTAATAATTTAATACCCATTTAAATAAAAATGCTTGAAATGACTTTTTTGATCAAATCACATGATACAAATTACAAATAAAAACTTAATAATATTTTATGATCGGTTGAGACTTATCGGTGAAAAAGTAAAAACCGATCATAGCCATTAAACAAATTTAGTTTTTTAAATGTGTACTTTTTATAGTGTGACTTGATAAAACATATTAATTAAAAGCATCTTTTAACATTTAATTATTTTTTAGCTTCCGCATTAAGTTGCTTTGACTTTTCAAAAATCTAAATTTCTAGTCCAATTTACTCGAAAAAAATTGGGTTTATAAACAAATTTTAAGAATAAAAAAGTCTTAAAAAACATACAGTTTTTAAATTTTATACAAAATGGAAGATTCAGTTTAATATTTTAAGGTTTGCTTCCATATTGGAAAAATGGCTGATGTTAGCACAATTTGAAAACGCTAAAGCATTAAAAATAATAGTTTAAACATGTTTATATCTTTGTTAGATGCTGTGACATATTGCCATTCTGATACTTTTTTTGACAAGCTGTATAATATACATTTTCTAACACAGGTATATAATTTGAAACTATACAAAATTAAAATTTTGAATCTAAACAGATAAAGCTTTACATACAAATGGGTGTATCAAATTTTAATTCAATATAGGCCTACATAAGGAACACCTTAAGATCTCTATGTTTAAAAAATGTTTATTACGTATGTTTTCTTTTTATCACTTTATGACTGACAGTAGTTACAGATAGACCTTTTCAAAAACGCAGTATATTATTTTAAAGTTAATAACTGCAATTTTTTAATGTATTATTAATTTGTAGGCATATCTGATTTAAAAACTCCAGTGCCTTTTATCTTCTATAAAAGCAATTACATTAAAAGAGTACATACACCTTAGCCTATATTTCAGAGAGTTAAAACCACTATAACTGATTTTTGATTAGCTTTATGTGTTACCGCCGAATCATGGCTGGTATTTAAATCTCCGTTTTGAGCCTTTAATGCCTTCCGTCCATTACAGTCTACGGGAAAAGCCAACTGTGTCATTCAAAACCTATACGGCTAATCCCCCCGACTCCCATCGGTATATTGGACTGCATCGTATTTCTCACTTGACAGGCAGGGACGTCTTTCTTTATAATGCAAACAAATTGGCCGCATCTGTATCTCCATTACCAGTCTGTATTTGAAATTTATCAATATGTAAGCTCTACATATTAATTTGGAAACCTTACTGGTTATGTTACTGGTTGTTACTTGGTTATGTTGGTAGTTTTACTGCCTGAAACTAATATTAAATATAATTTCATTCAACGTCAAGAAACGTCAACGTTTTGTATTAAATAAATTAGTTATACAGATTTTATCAGAAATGCGACTGTTAACTACCTCAAAAGTAGCGACTAAATTGTTTTAGTTTCCTCTTTGTTCTCGAATCGGTTATTGTTCAAGCTGAAAAACTAAAAGAATAAATTGTTTAGCTATTGCCAATCAAAATATATTATTGTTTTATTGTAATAGTAAATAATATATTTAACTTCACTAATTTTATACTGAAACTATTTTTTAAATAGAAAAAATAAAGATTGTTTTTTTAAAAAACCTTTTAAAAAATCCCTATATTTAAAATAAATATTAACTTTTTTCAAAATAGTTATTGTTATTTTTTATATAATAAACGGTACCAGGAACTGGCACATATTTTCTCACAAACATATTTAAATTATTACACAGATTCACTGTGACTTCATAATTGTAGGTGGGGAAGGAGGGGTGATTTATTAAAGTTGGAGATTAACAAAAAATAGTATTATTATTATCTAGAGAGAAAACTATTCTATCGATTTGGAACAAATTTCCACCAAACACGTCAATTAGGCCTGTATAGATGCACGAAAAAAGGTTTTGAAATATTTTGAAAAACAACTCCCTTTATGGCAAAAAAAACCCAAAATCAGTTATTACTATTATTAGTATTAGCTAAACGAGAATTTTTAGAAATATGGGTTTTTTTTGCATATGGTAGGGTACATTAAATGCTACAAATAAACCAAATTTTATCAAAATCGTTAAAGCCGTTTTTTTATAAAAATATAATAACTGTTTTTTGGGGTTTTTTTGCCAAAAAGGGGGTTGTTTTTCAAAAATGTTCTAAACCTTTTTTCGTGCATCTATACAGGCCTAATTGACATGTCTGGTGCAAATTTGTTTGAAATCGATCGAATAGTTTTCGCGCTAGCTATGTATACGTACAGACATACATTTTGTAAAAAACACTTTTTTGTACTCAGTTGGTCTCAAAACGGATATTTCCCCAAAAATCTCAACATAAATTTTTTTTAGATCGCCTTACTTCTCTATACCGCACTATAGTACAGTGAGGAAAGTTTAATTGCATGTTGACAGGAAAAGAAGCGTTTAAGGGCCTAAGTTTGTATAAATAATGTTTAATGTTTTCTCATTTTGATATATGAAACCAGTTTCAATATGGTGACCTATTTCAAAAACAACCTGTAAACATTAGTTCTTTCATTCTGCCCAATACTACTATAAACGGTAATGCATAGAATCGCATCAAAATAATGTTAATATTTTTAAACATATTGTTAAAATAACTCGGTGTGCAATAAGCCAACCCTTATCATTAGGTTAACCTAATCTGTACATTGCCCCTTGTGGGTTGGGGGTGAATTTTTTAATAGCAAACTCAGACAGAAATACTAATGAAAACCCTCGCATTGTAAAGCTACAAAGGATAATATTGAATTGTTAAATTATTTAAAACAAACTGTATGAGAACACTACAACAATCACGCATTCAATATACATTGTAATTGATCCTATACTAATAATAGAACTTAGTAATTGTAAATAGTATTAAATTAATATTATTAATACTTAGCTCAGTACAATAAATTACCAACGTTATCACTATACAAGAAGTGGTGAAAGCTTAGTCAGCAGTTGAGTGTTTCAATATGCTAAGCCAAAGTGTATAGATGTCGTGGGTGCAAAGCTAGATATTGGGTTTTCACTCCGCATTCATCTCATAATTATTAGTTTCAACTATAATTAATTTTACCGTTTTAAAAGGTGGCCGTAAAAAAAAATGAAACATATTTTGTACGTTTTTTTTATCTACAGTTTCATGCCTCAGAAAGGAAAATGGAACCATTTTAGGATCACTAGCTTTACCATGGTAATCGTATTCACGTGGCCTGTGTGTGATATGCAAAGACATTTGGATACTGTTTTTTCACTTAAACGAATTAATTTAATGAAATTATATTAAAATTATTTAGTTATGAATTGTATAATATTTAGTTTACAAAATTATATCGACTTAAACATTTGAATTTCATTTTTTTTTTTAAATACAACAGATATAATTTTAGAAAACGTCAGATTTATCGGAACGAGTATTACCCACAGGATGTACTTTTAAGTTCTCATATAACTTGCAGGAAGACTACAGAAGATCTAGATTTGTATAAAAGTATTACAAATATTTATTTTGTGCTGGTGCTGCAGCTGTGATTTTCTTTGAACTGGACATTAACTCAAGTGCAAACTGACAATTCTCCAGATTTTGAATTGTTATTATTTTATTTCAACTTTATTAGTTTTGACATGGTAAAATAACATAGTGTAGTCCACACTATAACGTAACCAAGCTATGAAGCCATGCCGACTATTAGTAATTACTTGCTGGATTGTTCCTGATGTCATTCACTAAACATGCAAAAACAAATAAAAATTTTATAGGTATAAATTGTTTTATGAGAACAAACGGAGTCGCTAAGGAAGCCCACAGTGAAGTAATATTCCACTTTATCCCAGCTTTGGACTAGTACCGTATCTATTACATATATATTTTAATATTGCTAAATAGTACCCTGTGTATTGCAAGGCCGTAGCCGGTGGGGGGGGGGGGGTTGAGGTTAGGAGGACAAACCATACATTAAAACTTTTATGAAATACATAGTTCTTAAATTATAAAATACACAAGAGACGATCCAGTCAACATATTTTACATCATTGTGCAGTGCACGCATACTGATATGTAGATTTACTTGATTAAACTACAACATACAATACACATGGGTGCAGTAGGTTACAGCCTTACTCTCTTGTGAGCTTGATCTGATCTATTAAATAAGAAAACTATAAAGGTTCAACAAAAATACTTTACTCTAACAAAACAAAATCATTCATCATCCTTACTTCCTATAATATTTTACATGGGTAACTATATCAAAATTTTAAAAATAAGCATGGAAATTGGTGTTTAACACGTTCACTGCTACGCAAATTTCGTATTTCCTATGCTAGGAGCTGACTTTTTATTTTATATATTTATAGCCGAAATGAGTAGAAATTACTTTATTTTTTATTTTTGAACGTTTCTATGTAATAATCACTAATACTTTAAAGCGGACGCACATAGGCCCAATATTGGAGTGCGAAGCACGCAATGCATTGTGTATTGAAAATACTCCCAATATTGGGATTGGCGTGCAATGCACTGTGCGTCGGCCGCTTCTCAAAGTGGTCCTGACCTGCCCCCCCCCCCCCCCCGAATAGTTTTCCTGGCTACTGCCTTGCTATATTGGCATAACTTTCCACAAATATCTTCATGGTATTAATTACTCATGTGCCAATTACGTCATCACAGAAGTGCTCTACCATTTTTGGCCTACTCTATTGCGCCAACGATTTTCTACACCCAATAATCTAATTTATTGCAATTTTGTTTTAACATTCTAAAACAAAAATTGTTTTCTTTAATTTAAACAAGTTTCAGCCTCGTTCAACTTTCTCTTTGTAAAACTTTGAATAAAATTTTTTACTTAGTATTTTTATAATTAAAGAGGATATAGTTAGGCTAACGTTTGTTTGTTTGTAAAGTAATAATTTCACTCAAAAACTCTACATTCGATATTTATAATACGGCTAGAGCTGGGTGACATGTTTCACACTGAATTGTCAAAACGAGATGAATTAATATTTAATTCAAAAGGTAATATGAAACAGACCGAGGTGTAAAGCTTACAGTTGTGTAACGTATCTATTTTCTAGTTCTTATTATAATTGTTTTAAACTTAACTCGCAATATGCGATGTTATATACATTTGCGATACTAAAACAATAATTGTTTTGTTTTTGCTTAGTAGACTGGCTATATTAATATATAAATTTAAAAGTAGGCTACTGTAAATACATTTCTTTTCTTCTACATTCCGCTCACAGTAATATAGTTTGTTAACAACTTGGTGACGATCGTTTCGCCTATATATTCAGGGATTTTCGAACCAATAACTTTTATTGCATTTATATAAATGCGCGTCAGTTCTTTTAAAATAACATACCTTAAACAACACATAAACACATATGACAACATTTATGACATATATTACAACAAATATATATTATTAGTAGATATATATTAGTAGATTATTATTATTATTCATTATTACAAACCAAGTAATGAACGGGTGAACAATACGGGTATTGGCGTGCAAAGCACGCAATACACTGTGCGTCGGCCGCTTCCAATAACGGGTGAATATATAAGAAAAGAAAGGGATTTACTAAAACAATAGTCATGTGTTCATGTTATGTAAGAGGGGTTATTAGTTTTGTATATTTTAAAACTGTTATAACTAATTTATGAAATAATTGAGAATACTCATCTAAATTATGTCTTAATCATTGTGTTTACACACAACCATCTCATCATATATTTGATTAATCAATATTTAAGTAAATAATTTAAATAACTAATTAATAATTAATTGTAGTTCTATTTATTTTAAAACTGGATTTAGAAATATGTCATATCACTGAAGTTTATATCTCTATTCTAATAAATCTAATCTGGAATTTTATAAAAACTTTTGGAAGAAATGTTGACTTTGAACCCAGGCATAGACAGATTCAAAATTTAATTATTTTAAAAACTAACAATGTAGTTCCCTACTACAGTATTCCACTGAAACCATTTTTTCATATTGACATTTTTCGTAGAAAAGATTGTAATTAACTTGAATTCGTAACACATAGAGGGCATTATGCAAGAAAAGCAATTACATTTTGTGCAACGACACCCGACATTGTGAAAGCAATTTGGTAAAGTCACCTGACTTCCGTGTGTAGAATTACAATGACTCGAACACGTCAGCAAGTCTGTTCTTAACTTTGATTACTTCAGATAAAGGAAGATAACTCTGTCGGAGTTTAAGCAAAGCAATTTCTCGAGTAACTCATATTGGACTTTGTATAAAGCTGCGCTTTGCAGACTCGGTTTTAATCATTTCCAAAACGCGTTGCAGTTAGTTATTTCAGGTTTACTGAGAACGCGTTTAGTTTAGATTACTTTCCAGAAACCGAGAAATAGAATGCAGGTTATTTTCCTTGTTTATATATAATAAAATATGAACAATTTAATTTGTCTTCTGCGAAAAATACAAATATTGTTGTAAATTTAGATTGATCCCTATGGTTCCATATAGGTACGTAAATCATTCCAATATTTATAAATGCAAAGAACTCAAGAGAAAATTAAAATTGGTTTTGTTGAAGAATTTGTTTTACCGTGAATGGGAGTTAGAAGCAAGCACGGAAATATTTTTATTATTATAATTTAGTCTATAACTTTTAAGGGAAGGAAAGAACGGAGTTTAGTTTTAAATACGACATCAAAAATATGTAAAAATGTATAAAAAGAAACAGTTCAATGTAGTAAACATTTTGTTTATACAATTAATTTGTATGAATTGAAAGGATCCGCCGAAAAACATTCTAAGTGACCAGCATACAATTTTGAGTAATCAGTGAAAGAAAATCATAATCTAAAGTTTTTGTTAGTTTTGTAGGTTAGATTTTTTTTCACCTGTAATTTGTTATATTTCCATGTATAATGACATAATGGAGTACTGTATCATACTATGACGTACTATTATACTTTTCAAAACATTTTGTAACTTTTTTCAGGAGGAAAAACGTTCTAACGACGGGCGTTTGAAACGTTTTTCCTCCCCTACGACTCCTACGTTACTAAATAAAAATATTTATGAAAGTGGAAATGCAAAAACTAAATTGAATATAAACCGTTATTATTGGTAAAAACGAACACTTTCTGTATTGTGTTGACATGGAGTAGACTAAATTTATAATGTATTTACAGAACCGGACAAAATATAATGTTATTTTTATAAAAACAGCTTCAAAACATTTTGGTTGTTGTTTTTTTTCTTCTAAAAATATGTAAAAAAAACTGAAAATAACGTTTTAGAGACGTGTTAAAAAAAACTCCAAGGGCGTATTAAAATTCTGCCTGTAAAACGCAGTACTTTATAGTTTTAGCGAGGAGTACATTGCACAAGAGTAGCAGTTAATTAAAACGTTATTCTACTTACCTCTCTTGGTGGTAGTTTTTCTGGGATTGGCTTTTTGGTTTTCGATATATAAGGCTGTCCAGCATTCCTGGACTCTTTCCTCTCCCTATCCTTCCATTTGCATTGATCTTTCTTCTTTTACCGTTATTTAAACGTTTTTGGTCTCCGACATAATGACAATGTGGGCGGCGGATCCTTTACTGGCGGATAAAACGTTGTTGTCCCAAATAACACGTCAGTCTGGAAATTCGCGCGCTTTTTGACAGACGGAATCAGTGGTGCCAACATGAAAATCTTAAACGACAAATGTAGGCAATGGTCTGTAGAACGTTATTTTCCCAAAATCGCTACTTCGGAAATTTTGTCGCTTAGATCGTTTTTCGGCGGATCCATTCAATTATATTCTTCAATGTCGACCATTTAAAACAGAACTGTCAAGTTGTATTTGAGAATAAAATTATGAGAGCAGAGTTGAATAAAAATCCAATACCGAACTCGCGCCTACGAATTCTCAAGCCTTGAAATGTTGAAACGCTGAATTGCTGACCAAGCTTTCAAAAATTATCATGTACCAGTACTAATATAGGTTATTTATTAAACTGACCTTAACATTACTAATATCTAATTCAATAAACTATTATTTACAACATAAAGTAATATTAACAAAGCAACAATTACAATCCAGATTGGAAACGTAACTCTTGAAGTGTTCTCATACAGTGTGTTTTAAATTATTTAACTATTTATATCTTCTGTAGCTTTACAATGTTCTCGTTTTCATTAGGATTTCTGTCTGGGTTTGCTATTTACAAATTCACCCCAACCCCCAAGGGGTAATGTACAGACTAGGTTTAACTAATGGGAGTGGGTTGGCGTTACTTTTTACAGCCCGAGTAAAAAACATTACAACAATTGTTTAAATCTGTAACATTATGCTGTAGCTTTTTACTCATTACTGTTTATATTAGTAAACAATTTATACAAGCATAGCTTCTAAAACACTTCTCAACTAAACCGCTTTTGTATATAGTCGTCAGTTTCACTTCTATTCAGTTTTTATTTACCTGGATTTCTTGTCACATTTAGATTTGGTAACTAAATACGCGTAATTTATGTTTATGTTTACATTCATTTTCTACAATTTAGTTAGTACCGGGGATTATACATTCCCTCAGAACGTCTTAATTTATAAGGTTTCTACAAAAAAAACTAAAATATTCTGAAAGTATAATTCACAATTCATTATTGGAAAACTATTTTAAAACATTGCGCTGTTGACAAAGGGTTGTGGAAGTGTTGATACGTTTTATAGTGTTCATTATTGTTTACCTGTTATCGGTATATCAATTTTAAGTAACAACCTTTTAGTAGATTAACAATAATAATTTCCTCAAGTTTATTTGCTAATTGGATATTTGCTAATGTGTTACAGTACACATTTTAACTATGGTATTTTGTGGCTCTAAGCTAATTATACAGGGTTAGTTAAAAGTCTGGAGACACCCCCTTAACTCTCCACCAAGCATTGATAAAAAATCCAAACTTGGGGGTTGTTTATAGGTCATAAAAGCACACTTCCCCATGCATAGGGCAACGTTGCCCCTAACTCAAAATCGGAATTTTTGGGGGTACTCAATATTTTTAAATGTAAACCCCTAGTGTGTGACCCCTCATTTTGTAGATCTTGATAAAAGAAAACCAACAGCGCAAACTAGAGGTCTCTATCTCATGCCTATAAGTCTTCAGAGGTTGACAATTGTCCGTATCCTTCCTTATCAGTCTCTTATGAGTACTGACCAGAGTAGCTTCTATTTTCTGAACAACTTTACTATGAAGTTAACTGAAAGTGAACGGATTACAGTGTTAATGATGCAAGGTGACGGCGACCGAATACGATCTTACAATGGAGTGACGACTCATTTCCTGAACGAAACCCTATAACAAGATCTGCTGTTGAAACAACAATAAAACGGTTTGAAGAAACAGGCACTGTTAAGAATCGTCCTAGGTCAGGAAGACCAAAATCAGCAACAACCGAAGAGCAGTGTTTGGAAGTTTTGCAGTCTATTGCTGAAAACCCACATGCGTCAACTAACTCCTTGTCTACACAATTAGGGATTTCTCAATCATCAGTGTGTAAGATTTTACATCAGCATAAGTTCAAACCCTATAAACTCGATATCCTATACTCGATCGCAGAGTAGAGTTTTGTGACGACATGATGAGAAATATTGATATCGGGACAATTACACTAAATGATATTGTATTCAGTGATGAAGCTACTTTCATGCTGAATGGAGAAGTTAATCGACATAACTCTCGTTGGTGGAATGATACCAACCCTTTCTGGGTTCAAGAACAACACACACAACATCTTCAAAAAATCAACGTATGGCTAGGAATGATGGGAGGACGAGTTATTTATTTGACCGTTCTTTATTAATGGAAACCTTAATGCTGAGGTATACTTAGCTATGCTCCAACAACAAATTGTTCCAGCTATCCAGGCACCGGTAAATAATTTCGAACAAATTCGGTTCCAACAAGACGGAGCTCCTCCGCATTACGGCTTGCAAGTTCGCCAGTACGTAGATAACGTTTCTCCAAATCATTGGATTGGTAGACGTGGATCTATTGAGTGGCCTGCCAGGTCACCGGACCAGTCGCCACTGGATTACTTCCTGTGGGGCTATGTAAAAGAAATCGAATCCAGCAAGAAATCCAACAAATTCCTCAAGATACATTGCAGCAAGCAGTTTCACATTTTTACACCGCATTGGCACATTGTAAAACCGCTGAGGGCCATCATTTTTAGCATCTCCTGTGACAAGTTATCCTTGTAAGTAACTCTACTTAGAAATAAAATTGCAGCCAAAGGTTTTTGTTTCGTTACAGTCTAATACAATTCTATTTGTTAATTCTCTTTCCAGTTTATCGCCCAGCGTTTTTGATAGGGATGAGATAGAGACCTCTAGTTTGCGCTGTTGGTTTTATTTTATCAAAATATACAAAATGAGGGGTCACACACTAGGGGTTTACATTTAAAAATATTGAGTAGCGCCCAAAAATTCCGATTTTGAGTTGGGGGCAACGTTGCACTATGCATGGGGAAGTGTGCTTTTATGACCTATAAACAACCCCTGGGTTTGGATTTTCTATCAATGCTCGGTGGAGAGTTAAGGGAGTGTCTCCAGACTTTTAACTAACCCTGTATTGTAACTACCTCCGGAAAGACCATTAAAAGTTTAATCCTGACTTTTTACACCAAGGGGTATGTTAATTAATGGTGAACTTTAATTTTATTTAGTGAGGGTCGTGCCTGTAAATAGACAAGCCAAGCACTGGAATTCGATTACGTGATAGGTTATTAAACAACCCATACTTTTGTCTTATTCACTATAACTAAACAAATGAATTGCTTGAAAACTATGTTTAAGTTTCGTAGTTATAGTGGCCTGTACATGGTTTTGAAACATACACTACAAATATGTTATATACCAATAATTGTTTACCAGTTAAATAGATGTGGCAGGGGTTCCTATACTTTCGTACTTTGTTCTCCAATGTTTAAATAGATGATCTCAACACTTGATTTAGAATAGAAAAATACTCGTACATGAGAACTTCCCACTATGGGTAAAATTGATTTTGATTACCCAGCACTCAGCACTGTCAATTGTTTTAATTTTAAAAACATTTTAGAGTCTTCTTGAATACACTTTAAAGTAATAATTAAAATTTTTAATATAAATTTAAACAATATTTCTTCTTTTTAAATAGTTTTACTCTAGTCCCCCTAACAAGTTAAAGCAACTCCCCCAAAGACAATGCGCCCTACATGGAATTGTG
>JAGFPH010002428.1:138066-161288 GCA_018207615.1 Philaenus spumarius | reverse complement strand
CTACGGTTAAACAAAACTTTACCTAAAAGTTAGAAATAGAAATAATTTTTTGAAATTTTGAAATCAGCTGTTAATGGAAATATTTTAGCAAACAGCTGATTGCTGCACAAACACTAAACATATTTAATCATTATTTCTTATGGGCTCACTTTTCCAAGCAGTATTTAGTACAGTTTGTGTTGTTTTTACGTTCAACAGATGGCGTTCTTTATAAAAACCTAACCTAAAAATTATAAATATAAATAATTGTTTCAAAGTTTGAAATCAGGTTATAGTGAAAATATTATGGAAAACAGCTGATTACTGTTATTATTATAGTCAATAAACAATATTTCATGGCACTCACATTTTTGTTAAACATTTAGTATATTTTTTGTTGTTGTTTTAATGTTCAATAGATGCTGCAGTTTAAAAAAAGTATATACGAATATGCTTGTATTCGAATGTAATGTTGTGTAATTGGTGAAAGTACTTTTGAAGATTTGAGATTTTGAACAAACGAACATTTTCATTCGTATTTATATACAAGAATGTTTATATTTTTATACTATAACACTTGCTTATCATACTTTATGCTACAAAATAACTTCAAATGTGCAATAGGTTTCACTGATTTTTATTGAATCAAAAACTGTTTAAGCCTACATTAAATCTTTTGCGTTAATTTAACTAAAGACAAATTAATCTTTGTTAATATTTTGCATATTGTCACCATTTTAATATAGTATTTGCCCCTCATACAAGGGTAAGTTTTGTAACAGCGAAACAATTATTTGAACAATAGAATAGTTGAGAACACATTTTAAACAGTGCAAATATGATTGAATATTACTGTTTTAACTTGAAAGAATAAAACAAATGTTTTCATGTGAGTGTAATATCTTGCATGGATAAAGTATCCAATATTAACCTACAAAATAAGTAAATTGACTAATTGCAAATTATTTATACATTGACTAAGTGTAAAAAATAACAATATATGACAAATTACGCAAATTAAAACAAAATAATAATACCATTGAAGAAAATAATTGTTGTTTGATGAAAGTAAAACAAAACTTAGTTTTTAAACTAGTAAATTTAATCTAAAGGGTGAATTTATTACAAACGTTCTATAGGCTACACACAGCTTTTTAAATTTAAAACAACACATCGTAAAATAAAATTTAGCATAACAACACACCATCTCAAACAACAATTAAAGATTCTGTAAGATACGGTTGTAAACTATGCGGTGTATAGAAAAATGTCAAACTCAAAATAATTTACAAGAAACCTGTGCCAATTAGATTTTAAGAATGAAAAATAATAAAAGTAATTTAAAATATTTTAAGGATGTAATGTTGGTATGTGCGTAGTTTGTAACTCTAATATCATCAGACTGAGTTGGACTTGTTATTATAACTCTTTATATGAACTCGGGATTTCATCATTATTTTTAAATCGGGCTAATCAGTATAACAAATCTTACATAGCTGTCTTTCCATTGCTTACTATGGTTCAACAATAAATACATTTAATGAGGTTACATATATACTGTACACCAATTGCGGTTACATTAAAGTAAGCTGTCTTTATCACACGAAAATAATTAGAGAACATTTAAGGAACCTTCCTTCAGAAACTGACTCGAAATTAATATGTAACACTGGTTTGGTTGCATAGATGTCGGAAATAAATAAAACTTATTGTAACTGTATTTTTATTTTTTTTTCCTTTTAACAACTTAACAACAATAAAAATCTTTCCTAAAAAACTGCATAGTGTTTTCATAATTTACAAGTTAGAATATTTTATACAGATAAATATATGCATTATAAACGATTATTCAGGACATAGTCTTCGGTTATATACAGTAGTACTATATATTTAAACCTGTAACACATATACTGTAATAGGAAATTTGAATGTCCTGGCTGTCAAAGCTAGGTAAACAATAGTTTCCCAAGCTAATACGCATCGAATGTTATCAGACGGTAATAACACATTATATACGACGTGAGATTATGCATATACTCAGACATGTAATGTAGTCACAATCAATTACATCCTAATGTCGGTGTGCTGATAATTCAAACCAAGTTATTCTTATTACTTTAAATTACATAATTCTTAAATAACGTACACAGTTTTGTCTTTAATGAGTTAAATAATTACTAATCAACTTTTATAAAAACGAGTGGACTGTACGTGAGTAACAATATGATATAACAACTGATTTCACCCATTCTGTTATAAAACAAAACAGCATAGATTATAATTTGGGATTATGTTTAACAATAATTTGTTATGGTTTATGTTATATCCAATCAATAATATAATATCTTGAGTAGTCGATTTCTTTAATTATGTGTTATAGCACTATTTTATTGTAGGCTATAATACGTTATAAGATTTGCTTTGAGGTTATAAAATAAATATAAATAGAACAGTTTAACATCAATATATTGATTTATACAAATTTAAAGAACAGTTACCCATTCGTTTGAATTCGGAAACATACGTACATCTTCGTACGACATATAAAAATATTCTATTATTCATTCCTTAATTATAATATTAATAACTTCTAAATAATCTGATATATCGATATGAAATAAAACCAATTAAAAGATAATATTAATTTAAATCTTTATTTTGATATATAATAGTGTATATAAATACATTTTTTAACAAATATGCCTACAGTTTTATAATCCTTATAATAGTGCATATGTTTACTAGTTCAAAATTCCCTCGGCATAGTTAGGTTGGCCTAGATAAAATTTGTTGTTTTAAATAGTACTAGGGGCTCTGCCCCTGGACGATTTGCGTCCCAACCCCGCCTCGGTCTTTGGCCTTAGATGGCTGCTTCGCTTTTCTCGCAGTTGGAAAATTCGCTAAAGAATCTCGTTAATCTTTGGCTCGTTTGTACATAGGTTTGTAAAATTATGAAACGAGGCTTAATTATATTAACGATAATTACAACATTAGCTATAACCTCAAATGTTATACATGCTTTAGAAAAGTGAGAGGCTTTCATTACGATTTTAGACCTAGTTCTACTATCTTCTGTCAACTAAAGTTGTGAAACCAAGCCTAAATATAGTAAAAATTATTGCAGGATTAACATAACCTCAATACTATGTTTCAGAAATGAGCCAGGCCTTTATTACAAAATTGACTATTAGAATTTATCAATCTTTGCCAAGTTTACCTTTTTTTTTTGAAAAAATAAATTGTTAAATCAGGCCCAATTTATTCTAACTAATTGCAACGTGCTAAAACAGTATAAATTAGCTTGTTTTTTTTAACAGTAATTAAAAACTATCCAATGAACAGCTGATTTTGGATTATACTCAATCTCAGTTCTATTCCAATCTATTTCCAACAAGCTAAAACAGTATAAAATGGCTTGTTTATAAACAGCTGTTTTGATCACTTTATTTACTATTTCGTTGTAATTTTGTAATCAACATGGCAACCCATAAGACCCTATGTTAAAATGTTTCAACTTTTAAATTATATTTGCTCAAAAAATTGCTTTTGTACACGAAATACAACTATATGGGTGTACTTAAAAATCAAAACTATACCTAAATACAAAATTTCATTGAATTCGTTAGAACCGTTTTCGAGATCCGCGACAGATACAAAGATACAAAGATAGGTACAAGAATTGCTCATTTAAAGTAATAGGATTTTTTATAAATTATAATGTACAGTGTTTTTGATGTGTATCTAATTAATCTGCCTGTGATTTTTCACGGGGCTTACTACTGTAATTATAATTTTAATAATTAAATTAAGTAAATAAAGTAATACAATAAAAGGGTAGTTTGTAGAAGGGCTATCAATAATGCGATAAAAATAAAGCAGGAGAGTGAATAAGAATACAATGTTAAATTAGGAGAGTTGTATAGAAATTATAGTAGGGAAGTAAATAACACGATAACTACATGATGTGGTCGAAGAGTCGTATTTTGAAGTTCTTAAAAATAGTGAGCTATTTTTGCGAAAAGAATATGAAGATTTACAAAATAATAAATGGTTTAGAACCCTTATTGGAAATAAAATATTTAAAATATAGTTTATAAATATTAATGTAATTATTATGTTTTTTAAAATTTTATTTTATTTTAGAATTCTTAGGTTAAATAAAAATATTTTTGTGTTATATTTTGTAAGAACCTTTTTATGTTAATAAAGTTACATGTTTTGTTTATTCCATAAGATAATTGTTTTATAATATAATAACAAAGAGTAGAAATACAATTAACCTGTTTAGTTTGCATAATATTCTCCATGACCTACTTTTGAAATATTCATCTACGTTTTCCTACTACAAAGTATTTTCTTCGCGGAATTCGCTGTTTATATTGTAAATTGGTTTCATGATGGAATAATTCACTTTACGTTTAACAGCACAAGAGGCCAGATCTTAGTAGAGCGGAATGTACACTTAGGCGGTAATGTTTGGCAGAATTCCCGTGGGTAAAGTCAAGAGGGGCTCGGAGAACTTGACCTTACACTTAAGTGTTCACGAGTTGCAAACCTCCATTTATAGAATTAAAGCTGAGGGTTTACTTCTTAATGCGTTTACTCGGGCGTTAGGTGCAATCCACGGTTGTTTTACAATTGAATATGTAAGAGACTCTATTTATTTTGTATGAATTATTCAATTATTAAACTACTACCCTTTTTCTGAAACTACTATCTTTAATACGCTTTATACAAAGTAGTCTCAACATATATTATTTTGTAATCTTATAGAGCCTTATGAATAAAAGTGAAGCTAATGCTTTAAAGTAAAAGTTATATGTAAAAGGTTTTGTTTCAACCAAAAGTTAGGAGTAAAAGCATTTCCTTCCTTACACATGAATAATGCTTATCTTTTACTTGTGAGCAAATCCTTCAATCTGGAAGTAAATGGATGAACCAGTTGACGTGTAAAAGAGAAATGAAAATCAGCAGTTTATTATTGATTGCTGTCGTATTAACAGAGTATATTATTATACAAATTCTGTGAAAAAATCATCAAGATAAGATACATTATTTTATTTATAAATTATTATTATTACATTTTTAGTACCTGTCGAAAACGTATATACTTTGTAAACAAAATTTTACAATAAATTTTTTAAATGTATATATCTTTTGATATACATATTCGATTTTTAATATTAAAACATATTTGGATTCACAATCAAATTCTCTATAACTTATTATATTCTTAACCCAAAAAATATTTAAAATAAATGTCAAATAATACAAAATAATAAAAACATTGTTCACCGTTTGTCGAATTTGAAATAGTAATGTGTATAGGCCTAATCAGTAAAGGTATTAAAATTTTTTGCAACAACCTGATTTTTTTGTAATTGATATTATAGATATGTTTTCTATATGTGGTTCAAACTTTATTAAAATCGGTTAAATATTTTTAAAGTTATTCAATTTTTACTGACGAAATGAACAAACAAGATTTCAAAACTTTTCTTGCACATTTTCTTCTTCAAACCTATACAAGCTCTTGAAATCTCCTGTTAATGGAGAAGAACGAGGTTTGTAATGTTTAACACATCGCACTTGAATTAAATCTGCAAAAAAAAACAAACAAACCGTTTACTTCACTGATAATTCGGCGACTGACTAGATGCATCAGTTCTGAAGGGGTTGCTTTGCATTTGAAGTAACAGATAAGTTTTATTCATATCCATTAGCTACTTTTGAAGTATATGGATCAACCAAACAAGAATTTGCTCTTACCTCGAAGTAAAAGGTATTGCTTTATATTTTTAATCATATAAGTAGAAGGATTTGCTTTAAAAACTGCAAATAAAAGGTTTTGCTTCTTTTTATTCATAAGGCTCATTATATTGAAAGTCTTTTTGTTATTCGACTTTACTTCATTGAAAACCTACTTAATTGTTTACTATTTTTTAAAAGCATTTATTTAAGAAAGGTATTCGTTAAAACGTTGGTGTTTTGTTTTCTTTGTTTGACTTAAGTTGCCTGAGCCATTCATTATAAGCAAAACTGTTTTCCGTAAGAGGAAACAATGTTGTCAATGAAAATTTATTTTCTTCTCATCGTTTTCTTGGCACATTACTAAAATACTAGTCATAATAATATTATACTGACAGAATAATAAATTTCTGATTTGTGAGAGTGAAATAGTACTATTGTTATATCTACAGTAGTCGATTATTTTTGGCTGAATATAGTAGTTACTTGAGGGCGAGGCGTGGGAAGACAATATAAAATTAAAAGTTCGTTAGTTAATATTTGATATATATCATATTTATAGTTTATTTCCTCTTATTTAGAAAATAGATCTCAATGTGTAAAGGTAAACGACGTCCAAAGTGATTACTGTATTGTGCAAACTGGCGTTCCACAAGTTACTTTTTTGGGACCATTATTGTTTATTTTATATGTTAACGACTTATTACTAAGCTTGCAAGAGGATGTAATTGTATCCTTTGCGGATGATACTGCTATAGTATCAACGGGACTAAATTGGAGTGAAGTAGAAAGTAAGATGAATAATTGAGTCGAATCATGCAAATATGTAGGTATCATTTTTGATTATAATATGAAGTGGGATAAACATATTGAATATATACTAAATAAAACAAAATTTTTAGTTTTTATATTTTATAAACTCTCTATGAATACTGAAACTTTGATGATGATATATTACGTCTTATTTCATAGCATAATAAGTTATGGTATAATGGCATGGGGTGGAGCGTATTCTAATACTTTTAACTTATTACAAAATCATCAGAATAGATTACTAAAAATTGTAAATAAGGGAAAATTTAATTCTAATAACCCTATAAATTTAGATCAATTTTTTTCATTAGAATCATTAAAATATCATTACGAAGATTTAAAAGATAAATATATAAATTCGAATAGTATCACCCGTAATAGAAGTATTTTAATTCCTAAAAGATGTAAGACTATTAGTATTAAGAATAGTCTTATTAGGGCAATAAGCATTTTCAACTCCCTACCTAATGAGTTAAAAGTCCTAAAAACTGAACATGGAAAAAAAACAAATTAAAAAAATGGGTTGCTGCAAATTTTAATTTATGCTAGATTAAGACAATGTAATATATTTTTGACTTTATTACTGTTGAATATTGAAAATGTATAACATTTTATTAATTATTTATATTATTGATGTTATAATTCAAATCTTTCCGAATGTAAATTTACTAGCTTTAAGTTTTAGCTATAATTTTTTTAAGCCTACCACTAACACGTAATTTGTTTACCTCTGTGGATTTATGTAATATGTCACATATATACTATGTAAATTTTTGGGTAATAAATAAATATTTATAAAAATATTAAATATAGGAACAGTTTCATAAAAACAGTTTTTGTCTTTAAGATTAATACAAAAGGAAAAAGGGATATTTTCTTAGAGGCGTTCTTCCTGTCCGCTATAGGTGTAAAATACAACTCAGGGTGTAATAGGTACAAACTTAAGCATTATTTTATTTAAAATAGATCGATTATTGTCGATACTTGAATCATCTATCATTCACAATGTGCATCTAGTATTGTAACAACTATTTGTGGATGATAGATATGTCAGGGAAATAAACATAACGGTAGTTACTGATTACAACTTGTTCTTAAAGGTTGTTTCAGGTATTTTATATATTGTGGTTTTGGGATTGTTTGTTTGTTTAGTGTGTGAATCGAAACTAATAATTTTATTTATTACCTATATAAATAGAAATGAAATGCTCTTCGTTGGTAAGGGGCATCACTTGAGAACGGCTGAACTGAGTTCACTACTTTTTGTTTTATAATGGTCGTAGTAGTCCGAACAAGGTTTTTATGGAAAGAAAAATTTGAAAAGTTTCCCGGAAAATTTTTAAATTCGGGAAACACTTAACATCCTTTTTTCTAAGAACTCAAGTCCATATCTCACGAAAACAGCTGTTCCGTTAAAATGGTTATCAACAAATGTTTGTTTACATTCTTTACCATATTTAAAAATAAAAGTAACACTATTCTCACTCACATAAGTTTAATTATCAAACGCGTTTCAACGACAAATTTGTAATCTGTCAGTTGTAGCTCATGTATCACTGAGGATGACGACTTTGTCGTTGAAACGCGTTTGATAATAAAACTTATGTGACTGAGAATAGTGTTATTTTTTATTTTTTAAATATAAATTCCTTCTCACCCGTCGAGCTCAAAGTGTATTCTATAATTCCTTACCATAGCAACTTTACATAAGTATTTATAATCAGATTATTACTGTCCAAAACCAACAGATTTTTTAGGTTAGATCGTCAAACTAAAATCAAACAAAAACAAAAATCAACTAAAAATGCTTACGGTATTATAATTCAATTCAAACATCGGTTGTTACATATTATAAATAATCAGCTGATTTGGATCAAAAACTTAACATAATATTGGGTTAGTTTTATTTAAACATAAATAATCCATACATTTACTTTTTCTATATTCTAAAAAAAACTACTCAACCAGTTTTACATTTTCCACTTATTAGTACCAGGATTATTTAGAGAATATGGTCACTACGATCAAACAGATCGAAATGGGGTGCATAAAATAGGAGACCCCTATACAGTAAAAATAAAATGCACTAACTTGCCACAAACTATAAATCTAAATTTGTGTAGTATTATTCTTAAGTGGTGTAAAAACCTTTAGCAATTCGATTACTTAGGTCAAATAAATGAAATGGAATAACTACCCTTAAAATCAAATCAAGCTATTGATGGGTCCAATAGTAGAATATAAAATTGAGAAATCTTATTACCATTGCAATTTAAAAAGAAAACACAAGATTTTGCTACACAAGATCAAGAAATTATTGCAAAATATGCCAGTTATTACAAATACGTATCCTTTCATCGCGTGGTTTAACAAAACCATTACTTTAGTAAAAATGCTGCGACATATAATTTCATATACACACTCCGCTAGATAGAGTCTCATCCTTTGAAAGCGAGCGTGTATGATCGATATCCTCGCTGAATGACGTAGCAGAATGATTGATACTGTTTAAAGAGGCGGAGATAGAGAAGAGGATGTGTGTAAACTGCTGTTTGGAGTAGAGCCTTTTATCCGTGACAAAATACTCGTTTATTCTCTTTTATTTCCAAATAATATAACAAGAAATAAGGCAGCGTCAGTATCCATGTACAGCTGCAGCTTGGTAGTCGAATACAAATAAAGTTAATCATTAAAATTGGTAGTGCGTGTTAAATAGTTTGTAATACTACAACATACAAAATGTTCGACACACCTGTTCACCTAGAATGGCTACTACATAGTAAGCCCTCCCCCCCTCCGTTAAGTTATCCTTTGTCTTGGCAACGCGTCTTGGTTGTAGAAAATTCAAGCGCTTTGTCGGAATTTATAGAATTTGGAATAATAAACAATTCTTGAGATTGTAGTGAGTTCACTGGGAATATAGTTTTATTTTTATTTTTTACTATACCAAACGAAGGTGTTAACTGTGGCAATGTGTTAGTTCTTTTAGTAGATTGCTGCCCTTCGACCGTCAATCACAGTTGCGTAAATTCGAGTCCAGTTCCCTTTGTCCTGGGGTCTATGTCTTTTACTATTCACAATTAAAAGTTTTCTCCCCAAAATATAGAAAACCACGCTATTTACCAATAATTGGAAACATTGTGATAACAGTAATAATTCCGGTGGTATTAACTACACTGGATTCCACGTTCATCGTGCAGTACATGTCTTACGGGAGAATAGCTAAAATCTCTTCATATTGGGGTATAAAATAGTAAAAAAACTGCCTGGGATATTTGGAATATTTTTAATTTGAAGTAGTTACTTGCTGAGTGCTTTTTTTAACAGATTTCTAAACGTATCTGTTGAAAAGTTACAGGATAGTATCAGCACAGTTATTTAAATGTTTAATTAAATGTAAAGAATACCAAAATCAATTTATTAAAACACATTTATTTGTGTTTTATTCTTACTTTTCCATACATAAGAAGGTATTCTGATCAATGTGAATCACAATGTTTCTTCATTTTGCATTTTGGTTCACTAAAAGCACGTGTTTGCATAGTTCGTATACTAAAGAATGTCTTTGAAACATGACCCATGACCTTGAAATGTGCAGTAGACTCTTGAGTTAATTCGAGTGGTGGAGGCCAGAAAGGCTCAGTCTGTTACCGTGCTCTGAACGTAATACTTTGGTCTGGAAGCGAATAAAACATTCCATTAAATGTATTGTCTGTACGTGGTATCCCTTCCCCTCCAGCGGATGGCGTCCCCACTTGCCTAGATTCTTCCCTCCCGCCAACACATCCAAAACGTCATGCTATATCTGACAAATTAAACCATTGTATCTCAACAAACAGTCACAAAGACATGGCAAAACTACACTTATAACATACAGAAACAATTGTCATGTAGAGCCAAACGTTTTATAAGATTTGAGTTCAAGAGTAAAACATGTTCTATTGATATTTTGTTGAATAATGGCGAAAAACATTGGGACTATCATCGAATGTTCTATTGATATATACCATGTTTGTTCCCCAAATTATTGCTACCGTTAGATCCTTTTGTACGATACCATATGACCTACTATGTGTATAAGTTTTAGACGAATCACAATACTAATGACATTATGTACATGGCATTATCTATTATGAACAGCTTAAGCTCCTCAGTTTGATATACATTTAATTCCAGAAATGTAATTCTAGTTCCAACACATTTAAACTACGAGTAATAATACGGGAAGGTATGTACTTCTAAGTCAATCATCCTTTAAAAATAACTGCTTTTTAAATACAAGCCATTAGTTTTAACAAATTATCTAAAACACCGATTGAGTTAATGTACTCAAAATCTTTACAAAAAATCTGCAGCTTACTGTTCAATGATTGCGTATAAATTAAATGGATATGTGGAGCAATATAAAACGTTTACTATTCTTGAAAATATTAGAAATATTTCACAAACAAAGAGAAAAATATAATTCTACATTGTATAGGAAATATGTAGGAAGATAAAAGTTTTTCAGGGAGGCTGCGACAGGGAAAAAATAGAAAACCTTGAAAAATCAGGGAATTTTACTTTTCTGGAAAAATCAGGCCAAAGTCAGGGAATTTTGGTTAAGGTCGGGAAAAATAACATTTCTAAGGAAAATAGTTAAAAATAACTATTTACAATCATAAATTAATACAATTTGTAATTAGGAAAATAAACATTAAAGATAAGACGAACTTCTAAATTATTCAATAAGAAAACTACGAATTCTGATATGTAAAATAAATTATCGGCAAGTTACGGGAGCGACTGTGACAGTTTGTTAAAATGCACTTGCCGTGATATGACCTTGAAACTTTTCCCTAACGTTCTGTTTCTAAAAATGTTAGTCTTATTATTAAATGTTTTCGAATTTGCGTATCTTCATATAAATTAATTAAATATTCAATGCAAATCTGTTCCTGTAGTTGGATTACAAAAACCAATTAGTTATTTCTTTTGTTTTAATATAATAAAATAAAGTTTAAGTAATTAATTGTTTAATTTTATATGTATAGTCATAAATGTGTAATTTGCAACTACTGTACTGGTGGTTAATATAGTAACATAGGTAGTATTAAATATTTAACTGTTATAATATTAACGTATTTAATTAAATATTTAATTAGTTCCCTAAACATTGATTTGCTCACCAATATAATTTTATTGAAGTAAAATTGGCATGGTTTTGTTTGTGCTTTTTCTCATATTACACTGTAAACTATTTCATAAAATATGTTTTATAACAGATGGTATAAATTTATTATAAACGATTTGAAAAGTGAGTATCTTTTATAAAACATTTTGGACTTGTACTAAAAGTTAAAAATGTATCTAACATTTTATAAAAGTTAATGCCATCCTCTTAAATTTTATAAAAGAAATATATTATAAAATATGGTCGATTACATTATCAAAGATCTTTGTCAAAGAACTGTTATAAAATATTTTACAGTGTAATACGGGCCTAAGTTGGTTAGGGAAAAAGTTATTTAGTCAGGGAATTTCAAAAGGTCGTATCACTGGCCACCCTGTTTTTGCATTAAGTTGCTTCACTTTGGCATAGATTTAATGAGATTGGTAGCTACTCTTATAAATATCATCTTGTTATGATAATTTGAGGAAACTTTAACACATTTAACCTACGAATTGGCTTGACATTGTCGCGGGCACTACACATTTTATCTAAGAGTAATCAAGAAGCATAAAGCGTTTGAGTAAAGAACAAACGCTGCAGCTTGCCCACATAGAACTACTTCACATTGATTAAATAACTCAATATATATCCTCCTCGTAATTGCCTTTAAATTGGCAACACATCTCGGTTGTAGTAGTCTTAGTGCGGCGGATACTGTGTTTATAATTCTTGCGTAGAACGTTTAAGTACAGGAAATGGCTCTCTAGTTTCGTGTTTTTCTCTATGACTGTGCTAGTATTTTTGTATGAAAACTTTTTTTAGACAATATCAGTGTAAAAGTGTTTACAAATTTTGCTTACTTATCATTCCAATCAAATTTGCTGTTTAATTAGTTCTGATATGAGCGTGAATCACTAACACAATAAATCTAATCAATATATTAATTTTAATGTGTTGTATTGAATGGCAAACAGAATATCCTACGGTTGATTTTAATTGGTTATGTTGAAATAACTTTAAAACGGTCAGTTTTATATTGATCACTGATTAACATTACTGTCATCGATGTAGGAGCGAGACCAGTTTGTTGGAGTTTAACTGAAGGTATTTTTTGTGTGAAGATCATTAGCGGGATGGGATCCCTAAAGTTGATGTCTATAAGGTTATGTGGTTGGCATGTGACAATTAAGGCGGGAAAAGAATCATCATTTCACGGGACAATCGGGGAGAAAGAAGTTAGAAAGAAAATTAAAAAGGAGAAAATTCCAACAATGGTAGGATTGGTTTAACTGAAATACTGCGAGGAAAGTAATTTACTGTTGTATAGTCATGTTACAGTTTAATGGACGTCACAGAAGTTAACTTTTTAACGAAATTACTAAATATTTATCCAAAAAAGATTAGCAATACTATTATAAAGAAGAAAGGTATTGTATGAATTTAAATACAAAGCTGTAGTAAACTTTTCACCATTTTTTCCATGTTAACTGATGCTCTCTGAATGACTTAAAATGTACATCTTTTTACTTTATCACTATACTATTATGTAGGCCTATAGAGAAAGTAGAGTGATCGCAAACAAATCGATGTTGAGATTTTTGTGGAAATATCCGTGTTGGGACCCCTAAGTCCATAAAAGTGGTTTTTACAAAATGTCTGCCTGTAGGTCTGTATGTATACAAAGCTAGAGAGAAAACTATTCGATCGATTTCGGACAAATTTGCACCATGTCAATTAGGCCTGTATAGATGCACAAAAAGCATTTTTGAAATATTTTGAAAAACAACCCCCTTTTTGGCCAACTCCCCCAAAAAAAAAAAATCAGTTATTATTTTTTTATAAAAAAATGGATCAACGAATTTGATAAAATTTGGCTTATAATGTGGGGTACATATGCAAAAAACCACATCTTTAAAAAAATTCTCGTTTATCTAATAATAATAATATTTTTAGTGACTCTATAAACATAGGCTTAAAATTGGAGTGCGAGGCACGCAATACATTGTGTATTGAAAAGACTCTCAATACGGGGGTTGGCGTGCGAAGCACGCAATGCACTGTATACTGAAAAGAAGAGACAGGCCTACCTATTCGTTTAACAGCTGAATTCACAAATCATCTGTAATACTTAAACAAACCCAATGTAGTTTATAGTTTGGGGTTATGTTTAGGTAGGCCTAGATAAGTAGGCCTTAATGTTGTTTGTAAGCAGTTTTTTAATTTGTGTATTTCTGTTGTGTATCTAATTAATTCACTCTGCGATTTTTCACGGGGCTTACTAGTTAAGTTTTATAACAGTGACCTTTTTAGAAATGGTATCTTCATCACTTTCTTAGTATTAGACGGAAACAATATTTCAGCAAAATATTCATAAATGTTTTAAAAATGTATTTATAACCTTTAATTAAACACAGGTGGACCTTATTAGTTAATCCGTTTGCTTTACGAGACGGTTCCATAAATAACATACGGAAAATAATAATAACTATTTTGTGTAATACTAAAGTTTGGTCAAATACAATTTAAGGAAAATAATGTTTAGTTTTAATTATTAAAATATGAATAAATCTATATGTGGGAATGCTTTATCACATATCAGTTTGTTATCCGTCATTGACAGATGAATGCAACTGTGTTTTCCTCTCATAGTACTGAACTCTTTACAAAACATAAATGTTACAATTGTCGTTATACATTTATACCAAATCTATTACGATAAATAAAAGTAGAAGCATTTATAAATTCAAAGGTGTACGAATATCAATGCAAACAGCTATTTTTAACTTTATACATTTTTACTCGGTTATAAAAGATTTCAAAGCATTGAACTTAAAATAGGGAGAGAAGCTTTTAATAAGGCGTAAAGGTTAAAAGGTTTTTTATGAATCGCCCTTTCAGAAAATATTGAAAAATAACAATCTTATTCTGTAAAAGTGTAGAAAATTTATATTCGTCAGGCGTTGAAAGTGGAAATAGTATTAACATAAATCTGTATATACTCACAAGCCAATACGAGTCGCTGACAGAAGGAGTGATGTAGTATGGTCTTGTGGGAGTGAGATAATACAATGTACGACTGAGAAGACAAACTTATTTAATCATTTGAATGCAACAATACCTGAACTAAACCAAACTGTATGTATCTATATTGTATTTATTTTATAATAAGCACTATTTTAAACAGACCCATTAAGGTAAATACAATAAATATATCCTATATATTAAAACACAATAATTTATTATATGTGTTTGAATAGCAACTCTACAGACGGACATTTGTCCATGTAATAGAGTTTGCTTAGAGATTATTTTAATTTATTATTTATAAAATGTAAAGATTTTGGGAAATAAACTCATTCCGGAAGAACGTGTGAGAGTTCCACTGGACCGATTTACACGCGGGTAGTGTCAAATGAAAGGGAATAACCCCTATATTTGCACATTTTACCTTAGATTTTGTTATCTGATCATAGTCCAGTAGATATGTACATTGTACCTGGAAAAAATGCCGAAGTTAATGGAACTTGTACAGGTTGTTCGGGGGTGCTATGGGATGACTCTGTCAAGTTTTCCAACTCGAGGACCCTGTGCTAATTTTTTTTTGGGGGGGGGGCGGCAGAAAAACTTAAAAATTGTCGGACTTTTGTTGGTTTTTCGCTTATAACTTCTAAACTAAGCAGTTTTTGACCAAAATATCTATTTTCAAAGTTTTAGATCAGTAAATGTGCTACAATTTTGTATACTTAGACTTCTTCCTAAACCTAATATTAACCGAGATACAGCCGATCAAAGTTAGAGATATTTTCTCAAAATGGCAAAAATTGGCCAAAACCTTCGTTTTTTGACCCTCTAACTATCAATTACCATAGTTCTACGGTAAGTATGGTAATCACTCATCAATATCGACATGTTGGAACACGAGGGGGTGTGGGGGGGTCCGCCGATTATGTGCCTCTTTTTGTGAAGTGTAGTTATTTCATGTTATCGTGGCAGGTTATCACCCTACTACTGTAATTACTACCAACCCATAATATCAGTCACCATTTTTAAAAAAACGAGATTAACAGTTTTCTTATGGCAATTTAACATGGGATAAATTTTCAACTTTGCCCTTTTTTGAAGGGTTCACTTGAGGTTTACACGCGGTTTTTTTTTTAATGAAAGATCAATCATTCTATATTTGCACAATTTACTTATATTTTTTAAATAATTTCATTCAGAATGTAATAAAAGAACTTTTTAAAACGTTTTTATCATTATTTTAAGTTTCCCTAACCAGCTGATTATTAAAACATGTGATTGTGCATCTAAGAACAGACAATTTAGCAAAAGGAATCAGCTGGCTTAGAGAAATCATGTACGCTAATATTATAATTAGGTCAAATTTAAATCAATTCTAGCCTATATTACTCAAGGATAGTGTAGCTCTTTATTGGTAAAACTATTTTTTCAATCGGTTCAGTAGTTCCAGAGATTACACCCTACATACAAAGAAACAAAAAACAAACAAACTTTACCTCTTTATAATATTAGTACAGATAAACTACCTAGTAATCAGAATAATTAAATACATATTTCAAAATTGTCGTATACAAAATAATTTTATCTAGGCCTTCCTAACTGTTATGTGGTGACATTTAAATCTTTAAACGTTTACAATAATTATAAGGAATATCATTATAGTCTAATATATTTTTATTAATTATAAAATATTACATTTAAAGTGCCTACTTACGTTCAACCTTATATTGTACAGGTATTTCAAACCGTTGTTGAACTAATGTTAGCTATTAAAATATGATCTCTTTTGAGGTTAGAAGCTGTTGAAAACGCATATAATTTTACAGTGATTTTAGTTTCCTTCTTCCTTCAGAGGAAATTACATATAAGAAACTACTGTATGTCTAACCTGGTTAGTCTTTGTCGTTAGGGATTTCCAACATAGTAAATTAACTATAAGAAGTTGTTTTTATTTTCTTAATAAACATTTTGCTTCAAGAAGCAGCATACATGACAGAAAAAGTGTTGCGTTAAAAATTGTACACACCTGAACTAAATTTTTGTAAAAAATAAATTATCATACTCCTACTTAAATCAATGATTTAAACGACAAAAATAAAATAATTTATTCAAACATATTGGCATATTATTACTGATCACTTAAATTTACTCAAGTTTTAATCGCCAGTAAGAATACAATTGAAAATGAACATACGTCCAAACATTTACAATTCAACACAGAAACTTACAACTAATTCAAACGCGTTTCAAAGACAAAGTAGCCAACATCAGTGATACAATATTCAAACTTTAACTAACCTAACAGTATTTCCAGCATTTCTCCAGTATTTTGGAAATTATTTAACTTGCTTTTATTTAATTTTGCTATAATATTTTCTTAAACTGGTGTTATTTTAGGATTGTTAATAAAAGTTTTATTTTTATTTAAATGTGTTTGTAAATATTTGTATTATAAAGGAAAAATTAAATAAATTTATTTACTTTTTCATATTCTGCCGTTGAGTCAGGTATAATATACCTATATATATAAAAGAAAAATACCACTCACTCACTGACTCAACATGAAATCTCTAAACTGCAGAACGGATTGCAATGAAATTTGGTATGTAGCTTCCTCTAGGGCCCTAGGTGCTCTCGCTAAGAAAGGTTTTAAAAAGGGTCGATTTGGGGGGGGGGGGGGGTTGAGGGGATCAAAGTTATTAAATCATGATTTCTTCAAAACTACCGATCGGATTGGAATGTAATTTGGTATGTAGCTTCCTCTAGGGCCATAGGCGCTCGCTAAGAAATGGTTTGGAAAAATTCAAAATTTTAGGGGGGTTTTGGGAGGATCAAAGTTATTAAATCACGATTTATTCAAAACTACCGAACGGATTGGAATGAAATTTGGTATGTAGCTTCCTCTAGGGTCCTAGGTGCTCGCTAAGAAATGTTTTCAAAACATTCGAAATTTTAGAGGGACTTTCTGTGGGTCAAAATTACTAAAATCTTCATAAGAAATACACAGTATAATAAATTTATTGATATGTTTCTTTGGTTAATATACATTTAACTTCGATTTGTTTATCCGTGCAAAGCCGGATCGTAGGGCCAGCTGGTATATATATATACATTTTATTTTTTACTTGTAGACTAAATGTAATAAAGAAATCTGAAACAACATACATATTAAACAATACACCACATATAAAGAAACAGTGTTTTTTTCCAAATAATACTATTTCATACTGATGCCTTAAATAAAGCGTAGCGTTTGTTGCTCATGCGCACTGCATCACTATTGATATCGTCTGTTAAACTTCTCCCGACAGGATAATAATAGCCTTTACTTGCCAAATTACAAACAGACAATGATTTCAACTAGTTTGACGTTTATATCTACAAGTTGACTTAACTTTTGCATGTCCATTTCCAACTACAATGATAACAAAACCCAACCGATCCCCAGACACAGGTACAGACATTTCCTGTTCCACATTTGTTAAATTGAATTACAAAAGTTTGCCTTCAGTTTGTTGGCATGCACGGTTAGTGTGTATTGATCCTAGGGCTACAAACGTCAGATATCGTCGGTACATGTTTTGTTAAACTTGGACAAAACAATTCAATCGTCGGTTTGATAAATTACTACGATATATCATCGACCGATGAAACCACAAAATAAGTGTATTTATCTAAAACCTCGCACAGAATATATTTGTGATGATTAAAGCAGCGATAAGAATATTTTTTGAAATACATCCAATATAATGTATTTATAAACTAGCTTTTGTGTCAGGGTTTACACGTGATCACTTGTCAATTTGTGTATACCGTAACTTAAAATATTTAATGAATTTTTAAATTACGAAAATATAAATAACAACACAGATAAGGCAATAATACAAACTTATAATTTTAAAAAAGAAAAATTGAAATTTGCTTTACTAGGCCTAACTACTTTGCTGATTGCAATTTATTCAATTATTTTTAACACTTCTTCGGCGTATTGATTAAATGTGTAAAAGCAACGTATAAGCAACGAAAACTGCCTTTTACTTTCTCCCCCCCTATACTTAGTATATGGAGAAAGTATTCTTTTCGTCCAAATTTTTGAATTTGAAATTTTAGTGGAATTATCTGTGTTGGTGCTCCCTGACCCCAAAAATATTTTTAGTGGAATTATTTGTTTTTTGTGCTTCCTGAACCCAAAAAAGTATTTTTTTGGTGATGTCTGTCCGTGTGTCTGTGTGTCTGTTAGGATGTGTACAGAGCTGGAGACCATACCAACGGTCCGATTCTGATGAAATTTGTTATGTAGGTGTAGTTCCGGAATATCTCCAGGGGTTTTTTCATTTTTTCAAATTTTGGATTTTTAAGGAGTTTTACCCCTAAAAAATTTCCAAAAAACGAGAAAAATATAAATTTCTCAAAAACGGTTCTAACGATTTTGATAAAATTTGGCTTAATTGTAGCACTTTATGTACCCAACCAATGCAAAAAACAGAATCTTTCTAAAAATTATCGTTTAGGTAATAATAATAACTGATTTTTGGCGGGTTTTGGCCAAAAAGGGGGTTGTTCTTCAAAATTTTTCAAAACCTCTTTTCGTTCGTCTAATTGACATGTTTGGTGCAAATTTGTTCGAAATCGATGGAATAGTTTCAATAATAATAATAATATTTATTAGTTACTCTCGTACTTTAATTGTTCCCCTCTCCTACTTTAATACAATTATGAAGTCACAGTAAATGTGTTTAATAATTTTAAATATGATTGTGAGAAAGTATGTGCCAGTTCCTGGTACCGTTTATTTAAATTACTTTATTCTCTGTAAATGTTTGTTCTAAAACTTTGTAGTCGAAAATCGTCGATACTGACATTTTGTTTATCTTTTGACTGATTTCATTACATGTATACATTATTTTATGGTACACATACAGGTTCAACCATTGTACGTAACAAATTGTTCAGGATGAAAGTATTTAAGGATTTGTATTTTTTTTTTTTTTTTTTTTGAAATAAACTAGTTAGGCTAGTGTAAGAAAAACTTGTAATCCAGTCAAATTAGACTTTCATCTAGCTTTAAATCGTGGGGTTCCCATTTTTTCATTAATGTGTAGTGGATGGTCCCCTGAATAACGCCTAATAAAGTCCCATCGATTTTAGGCACCGCGGGGGTTGGGAGGGAGTTCCAAAGGTCACACATTTTCGTTTTTGGCGTTTATCTCAAAAACGGTGCCTCACATAGAAAATTTTATACTTTTCAAAATTAAAGGTAATACAACTTTCTTCCAAATGGTATGTCCATGTTACCGTTTTCGAGATAAACGCCAAAAACCAAAATGTGGGACCTTTGGGACCCCTCCAACCCCACGCGACGCCTGAAATCGATGGGACTTTATTAAACGTTCTTATGGGGACCATTCACTACACATTAATACAAAAATTGGAACCCGTGATTTAATGCACGATTCGCCGCCATTGACTGGACCGTTTTCTTCAGTTATTTCTAGTTCCAAAAACCGAGTATTTCCTTAAATGTATTTTTGTTTGTATTTACAACGTAAACCAACGTGGAAGAATACCAAGTTATGATATTGCACCTAAATGGTGTTACAAAAAACTTTATAAAAAAAAAACTCGTCTCCACTTAACATGGCTCAGATAACTTAAAGGACATATCTTAACAAATCAATGAAATGTTTATGAAAATTGGATAGTACAGTTTTTTTCGCATTTTCCTACTGAAAATTCCAAAAGGTACGGACTTACCAAATATTAGCTTTTCAAACGTGATGTTACTATAAGTTGGATATTTGACAATAATTGATTAATGTACTCGAGAAATTTTTAAAGTTATTAAAATTGGACCAAACGTAAGTCTAGATATATGGTTTTTAACAGAACTGTAGCTATAAAAAACCATAGATCTCCATAGTGTAACCAATGCTTTGACTTTAATTACGTAGCAACAAAACAATAAACATATATATTATACACTTTTGATAGTAGATTTTTAACATGTGAAATAAATATTGGTATGTTAGTTTAGGAAGTATGAGATTATTAACGATTGATTTTAAGATTACGCCAAGACCAGACAACATTATGTCGGATAGAATTGTGTGAACGGAGCAAATACGGGTTCTCCTACTTCTAGCCAAGGCCGAAGCAAAGGGGTCAACTAAGCCCTGAAATCCCGAAATTTAGTAGTAAAAATTAATACTAGGTTTAAAAAGGGCAAATTAAATTATAAAATAGACAACACAGCGCACAATCATTGACAAAAGCAAGATTTTTACATAATTGTGCACTGTATGCATACTGATATTTAGATTTACTTGATTAAACTACAACGTACAATACACATGGATGCAGTAGGTTACAGCCTTACTCTCTTGTGAGCTTGATCTTATCTATTAAATACGAAAACTATAAAGGTTCAACAATAATACTTTACTCCAACAAAACACGCAATGCATTGTGTATTGAAACTACTCCCAATACGGGGGTTGGCGTGCGAAGCACGCAATGCTCTGTGTATTGAAAATTCTCCCAACACGGGGGTGGGCGTGCGAATCACGCAATGCATTGTGTATTGAAAATACTCCCAATACGAGTGTTGGCGTGCGAAGCACGCAGTGCATTATGTATTGAAAATACTCCCAATACGAGGGTTGGCGTGCGAAGCACGCAATGTTCTGTGTATTGAAAATACCCCCAATACGAGTGTTGGCGTGCGAAGCACGCAATTCTCTATGTATTGAAAATTCTCCAAATACGGGGGTTGGCGTGCGAAGCACGCAATGTTCTGTGTATTGAAAATTCTCCCAATAGGGGGGTTGGCGTGCGAAGCACGGAATACATTGAATATTGAATATACGCGGTTGGCGTGCGAAGCACGCAGTGCATTTTGTATTGAAAATGCTCTCAATTCGGGAGTTGGCGTGCGAAGCACGTAGTGCATTGTGTATTGAAAATACTCACCAATATGGGGTTGGCGTGCAATGCACTGTTCGTCGGGGCCGCTTCTCATAGTGTTCAGTGTCAAGCTCACATGTGCGTCCTTAGCAGTGAACGTGTTAAAAGGGTTTAAATTCAAATCCTCGGTCCTGACCTGACCCCCCCCCCCCCCTGAAAAGTTTTCCTGCCTACGGCCTTGCCTCTAGTAGAAAGTATATGCATATTACACATTTACAAGAGAGTCAAGGTGATAAGTGTATTACACCACTTATTAATTACTTGATAGGAACGAGTGATAAATGGAAAACATGAACTCTATAGGAACAAAGGCATGCAATGACGGTGATATAGGTCAGCCATCATTGCAGACTGACAGATAAATAAAGAACCATGACGTTAATGATTATTAATTTGAAACTCGATCTCTATGCCCGTTCTTTGTCCGACTTAATGGGCGTATAATTACATTCGACCTTTCGTAGGGTCTTTGAGTTGTGGTCGCAGTGCTTGATTGCCCTATGCATTGAAAAGTAAGTTCGTTAAAAGTATCTCTAATTAATAAATAGTGTTGAAAGTGAGAAACTAAACAGAAAGTACAATTTGGATACAACTTAGTTGTAATAATTATAATTTCTTAAATTAATATCTGGACTGGTAATACTACTTAAATAACTACGGGTAGATTAATTAGATAAACATCAGAAAACGTAATTCAAAAATATTATAAAAATTTAATTACAATACCCGATTAAAATAGCCTTACATTGAACATCTATAGGTGTTTTTAAACGGTTATATAACTAGTGTAGACTATGTAATCTATTCTAAGATTAGAAGTTGTTGTAAATGTATATATTATTTACGTCGTTCTTCAGAAGAAACTACGTGGTCATACAAACAAAAAATTATATGTAACCGGGTCTTCGCCTTTAGGGATTTTACAATATGGTAAATGCACAGATCCTACAATTAATTCAATTATAAGAAGTAGGCCCATACAGCGCCTAATGTTCACGGTGCATAGAAGAGTAAACCGCACTTAGACCTGTTGCTTAGTTTATTCGTCTTATTTAATGGAAATTCATTTCATTCCTTATCGAAGATTCCTCTTTATCATTTTTAGCATTCGTTTTGATCAACATTTTTAGGATACCTTCATGGAAAGTAACAATTCAAAACCTGCTTTTCCCACGTTTCTATTATTGTGGTCGCCCTTGTGCTGGAGTTGTGCTTGTGCGCCGCGCTACTTCCCCGTCTTTACTAACTAGCACGAAGCGGCGATGGTGTGGAAATGCAAACAATTCCGTACAACTATATATTGTCAAAAAATATTTAAGAGCAATGTTTCTAATTAGTGGTAATTCTAGTATGAAGATATACATTATAATTTTAGAACTACAACAAATTCAAAACTATAATATTGTTTAAGATATTTGCTTATAGACAAAACTAAAAAATTGATTTTTAATTTCGAAATTAGGAAATAATGTAGACGATGATTTATGTCAAGTTTACTGACATATGAAAGTATTTAAATGTGCTTACAAGTGATACATTTTACATT
>JAGFPH010002428.1:111288-138056 GCA_018207615.1 Philaenus spumarius | reverse complement strand
TTTGTCTCATACAGAATCACACTATGCCAAACTGTGCCCCATACAGTATCGCACTATGCCAAACTGTGTACCATACAGTATCGCACTATGCCAAACTTTGTCTCATACAGAATCACACTATGCCAAACTGTGTCCCATACAGTATCTCACTATGCCAAACTGTGTCCCATACAGTATCACACTTTTATTGCAATATTATTTTTCATTTTGGAGAGAATCAGACGTGACAACAGACTGGCAAATGAGTTATCTTGTAAGTTTTCGATTTTCTTTTGAATTACGTAAACTTATAAATTCGACGTGCAGATATAATTCACTTAAATAATCATAATTTTTAGTAATTTTATTGTAAATATAAAAGACATGGAATCCTACATTGGCAGTTGAATGTATTCTGTGTTTTAATTAATTAACTTGATGTTATTTTAACTTTTTAATTTTACTGACCTTTGTTTTTGTAACTTGATAAAACCAATGAATATTAAAGTTATATAAAATGAAATATGTATAGCCTTATATATTTAAATTTAATTTGGTTTTTCATAATTATTACTTATTTAGCAGTGCTAATAGCATGTTTTTAATTAATTAAATAAAACGCATTATTTAGTGTGCCTTCCAGACTCAAATGTAATAATAAATGTTCAACCGAATTCAAATAAATTACAATAACATCTATAACAACTTTTTTGCCTTTACATTTCAGTTTTACTTATCAACAAATCAAGTTTTACTGCAAAAAATCATCAGGCCTAACAGATAAGTGAAACAAACAAGGTACTTAGGGTGGAAAAGATAAAAATATATTGTGTTTGTGTAAAACTCCATTAACGGTCTACATGCTATAAAACATTTACTGTGACACCGTTAAGCATGCTAGCTAGCGCTGTTCCGAGAATGTTGCGACACGAATACACTTCAATATTGATTATACATAAATTTATTTTACTTTGTAGATCAATTATTAATGTACCTTGCTTCTATTTGTATAACATTATGTCTATATTGTTTGTATTGAAACCTATAGTAAATAGATAAGCACTTAAAGTGAATTCAATGTATGTACTCATTATTATTTGTTACGCCTTAACATTTAAATACATTTACTGATATGGAAATTAGATGTCTTTAAGTTCGATGTGGTTCTCCAGATGATATATTGTTTCATGAAAATCTATTATACCATGATTTTACCCAGCTTAGGCCTACATATTGTTTGTATTGAAAAGATAAGCATTTAAGGTGAATTGATTGTATGTAGGCCTACGCATTATTGGTTGTTATGCCTTAACATTTAAATACATTTACTGATATGCAACTTGTATATCTTTAAGTTCGATGTGGTTCTCCAGATGATATATTATTTCGTGAAAATCTATTATACCATGATTTTACCCAGCTTAGGCCTACATATTGTTTGTATTGAAAAGATAAGCATTTAAGGGTCTGCTGTAGTGGCAGCCATCTTGGATTTTTATCCCATAAAAGCAATGTTAAATTTCAAACCATTTATTTCGTTTATTTTTTATCATAAAATAGTTTGCAAGGTCTCATTTTAAGCACAGTCACAATACGCATCCGTCTTGCAATTTATATATTTTTTTAATGCTTTTGATTTTGACATTTTGTAAGTACAAAGTTTGAATTTTTTTCCTAACACAATAAAAAATTAATAACGAAAAATAATTTGCAAGCTGGATCCGAAATTTTATAAAGAATGTTCAGTTGGTTTTCAACACTCAATTACAAAAGATAGACTTATAAAATGGTTTGAAATGAGGCAATGTCAGCGCAAGAAATTGCACTGTTTAGATAGGGATATAGTGAGAGGCGTTTGCGTTCCGGTGGATTTCTCGTTTACTGGAGCAGACCCTTAAGGTGAATTGATTGTATGTACGCATTATTGGTTGTTATGCCTTAACATTTAAGTACATTTACTGATATGCAACTTGTATATCTTTAAGTTCGATGTGGTTCTCCAGATGATATATTATTTCGTGAAAATCTATTATACTATGATTTTACCCAGCTTAGGCCTACATATTTTTTGTAAAGTGGCACCATAAAAGTTCGTAAAACTATATAATTAATTAGTACATGTAATATATAAATTCTGGAAGAAAGCAACATCGGTAATTCCCATTATTTGTACTTTATTATTATTCGAAATTGTGCACAAACTTGAGATATAATTTCAGAATTTATTAATATGATCGAACATTTTTCTATTAGTTCGTACACAAGAATAGAAGAAACTGTTCATTATGGTTATCTATATAGTATATAAAGCCAAATCCACTGACTCACTGATCACGATTTCTCAAAAACTATGAATGGGTTGGAACGAAATTTGGTATGTAGCTTCCTCTACGGCCATAGGTGCTAACTAAGAAAGGTTTTAAAAAAAATTCACAATTTTAGGGGGGTTTGGGGGGTCAAAGTTACTAAATCACGATTTCTCTAAAACTACTGAACGGATTAGAATGAAATTTGGAACGTAGCTTCCTCTAGGGCCGTAGGTGGTGATAAGAAAGAGTTTCAACAAATTTGAAATCTTAGGGGGGTTTGGGAGTCAATGTTACTAAATCACGATTTCTGCAAAACCACTGAACGGATTGGAACGAAATTTGGCGTGTAGCTTCCTCTAAGGCTATAGGTGATAGCTAAGAAAGGTTTTAAAAAAATTCGAAATTTGATTGGAGGTTTGGGGGGGGGGGGTCAAAGTTACTAAAAATTCCCATAAGACATACATAGTGTAGGCCTAATATATTTATTGATATAATATATTTTTTGTATATATATTTAACTTTGATTTGTCTATCCGTGCAAAGCCGGATCGGGCCAGGTAGTCTACTGTATAAAATAATGTTTAGGTTAGGCTTAGCAAGGAAATTATGAACTTAAAAACAAATTTTGAAATAGGATTCGACTTAAATTTTGTTAAACCGATGTTTGGGGAGAAAATTACCGGAGACAGTTCCTCTTTATAGTTTAAAAAAAATTATACATAAAGTATTTAAAGTAGGCCTACTTTTTAAACAATAGGAATTGAAAATATAATATATTTTAAACGTTATTATAATAATTATTTTGTTTTAAAACTTTAGGCGTCTACAATTCCTCATAAAGGGATAATACAACAATAATATAAAAGTTCTAACAGTTTATTTATATTAAAAAAAACTATACAAAGCAGATAGCAATACCAGCAAATCAAAATACAATCTATACCGTCCATTATTTTTCCACGTGGTTTACCTGGATTTTAAATATTTTTTAACCTAAACAGTCCAATAAGTTTTTTCCTGAGATAAAAGTAGAACTTAAATAAGAAAGTGTCAGAGTCCAGCTTAATCTGTTACATCATCTGTAATAAATGATGCTGGGAGCAGTTAACGCAATAACAACTTCGTCAATCATTTATCTCAGCGAATTGGAAAGATTAGAAAGTTTTTCCTCTCGCGCGACCTTCTTTAAACGTTCCTCATTACTCATCGCGTTTTAGTTTATATTTCAAAATTTTCTTCAATATCAAATACACGTACAACGAGTGAGTGATATACTTAGCTAAACTAAACTATATAAAATAGCTAAACAACGAGGGATATACTTAGTAAAATAGTACAAGTGATGTAAAACAGCTAAACAACGATGGATATACTTATTACAATAGTACGAGTTATGTAAAATAGCTAAATATCGAGGGATATACTTATTACGATAGTACGAGTGATGTGAAATAGCTAAACCTCGAGGGATTTACTTAGTAAAATAGTACGAGTGATGTAAAATAGCTAAAGAACGAGGGATATACTTAGTAAAATAGTACAAGTGAAGTAAAATAGCTAAACAACGAGTGATATACTTAGTAAAATAGTACGAGTGATGTAAAATAGGTAAACAACGAGTGATATACTTAGTACAATAGTACGAGTGATGTAAAATATCTAAACAACGAGGGATATACTTAGTACAATAGTACAAGTGATGTAAAATAGCTAAACAACGAGTGATATACTTAGTACAATAGTACGAGTGATGTAAAATAGCTAAACAACGGGGGATATACTTAGTACAATAGTACGAGTGATATAAAAAAGCTAAACAACTAGGGATATAGGCTACTTAGTAAAATAGTACGAGTGATGTAAAAAAGCTAAACAACGAGTGATATACTTAACCTTGTAATTGTTACATTTGTTTGGTACACACAGTTACAGCGAGGATGTATAGGCAGCGTTTTCCATACAAAGGTATATTGTACAGTTTTTACTCAGGTAGAAATGTCTGGAAAGTTCTGGAATAATATACTATTGAATAAACCATAGAAGTAAGGGATCCCAAAGGTCTATAAATAAAAAACATATAACAAATAGTATTAATAGATTAACAACGACGCATAAACACTTTATGTAGTAACCATCTAAACCGTAACAATAACCATAGCCTATCACAAAAATTAATACGTCGGAGGTGGGGAAAAGTGAACGGAGATGACAGCTCTTGTGTGAGAACAGTATAGGTACAGTAAACAGAATAAACGAAACACTGATAAAGTTTACAACAAGCCATCTCACCATATTGTGGCAGTGGTGCCAACACAGATCAAAAATGCCTAAATTATTTATTTAGAGTCTATAGTCACAGCGGCCTATTAAGTTGGTACCATTTTTTCAAGAAAAGTGTTTTCGTCTGCAAAATTATCAGAAGGGTGCCGTGTTGTAAACTTACGCATAAAATACAAATGTTTCTAATACCTATTCACAACATTTTGAATTCTCTACTTTACCATGGTTCTCCTGTAAAGTGTAGTTTACACTACTTATTTTTTTTAGTGGAGGTGCATTACTTGCAAAAGGAGAGGAATATCTTTTGGAATATCTCAAAAGCTACAAGTTCTTTAATTGTAATTTTGAAATCCTTTGACACAAAATTGTTCAACATATAAGAAACTCTAAACTAAAAACAAGATTTTTTTGAGGGGAGGGGGCAACAAATAGTTTGTGTAAACTTAAATTAAAAATATGCTAACGTTAGTTAAAAATGTATATACCGTAAAATCAATAAATGAATTTTGGGTATTATAATTTAGTCAGACTTTCATAATGTATCATTAATTAAAAATATGTTTAAAAAGCCAGAGTCGAGGTCATCTATATGTTTAGTTGTATCAATAATTCAAAATTACTATAATGGCAGAAATCATGAACATGTTTGTCAAAACATATGTACGTACTTCATACTGTCAGTTTAAATTAGTAATTTTTAAAATAATTTTAAAGAACTTGACCTTTAGTAAAACAAACTAAATAAACTTTACCAGCAACTGGCACATACTTTCTCACAAACATATTTAAATTATTAAACAGATTTACTGTGACTTCATAATTGTAGGTGGGGTACGAGAGGTGATTTATTAAAGTAGGAGATTAAGTAATAAATATTATTATTATTATCTAGAGAGAAAACTATTCGATCGATTTCGAACAAATTTGCACCAAACACGTTAATTAGGTCTGTATAGATGCACGAAAAAAGTTTTTGACAAATTTTGAAAAACAACTCCCTTTATGGCTAAAAACAACCCCCAAAAATCAGTTATTATTATTATTATTAGCTAAACGAGAATTTTTAGAAACATGTGGTTTTTTACATACGTTAGGGTACATTAAAGCCTACAAATAAGCCAAATTTGATCAAAATCGTTAGAGTCGTTTTTTATTAAAAAAATTATAACTTATTTTTTGGGGGTTTTATAAAGTTTTTTTTGCCAAAAAGGGGTTTTCTTTAAAACCGTTTTTCGTGCATCTGAACAGGCCTACTTGACATGTCTGGTGCAAATTTGTTTGAAATCGATGGAATAGTTTTCGCTCTAGCTTTGTATACATACAGACATACAAACATATTATGATATTATGATATTATGATATTATGAAACTAAATTCTATATAAGTTAAATTATAAAATTCAGTCCAATGAACTTGAAAATCACTGTGTATCGTCTCATAAAATATAAATAAACTACATTTAAACCATGGACATAACACCCCATATTGTACGATATGGTTTCAGGCGTGAAACACTGAAATCGTATTTCGTCGCGCTCAGCTTGGGTCCATGATTGCAGTTCTCACGAATAAAAGTTAATCACAAGGGACTCGGCTGTAAGATGGAGACTCTCTGAAGAGAAATGCTAATTTCAGTCACCGAGTGCGCCACATGTGGTCCCTTAGTCGTTCCGGTTCAGTCAAACTTATTAATGTCGCTGCATGTGATCTTTTTTATCCTCTTTGTAAAAGTCGAATCCGTGACAGTCAAATCTGTTCTAATCTAAATTTTAATCTGTGTGTCTGAATGTACAATGACTGACAATTTCAACTGAATTGGTTTAACTAGAAACTGTTCTTATTCAAATATTTCAACTGCTTTGATGGTACGTTTCCAATTTGTATGATTGTATTAATAGTTAATCGGAAAATGTCTAGATATCACAGCAGTAAAGGCATAGTATTTTGTGGATTAATTTGTTTTAACAGTAAACCTCTTAAAATTCAAATCAAGTAGATTTTCAAATCCCCTTATTGTTAATTTGTGGGAAACAAGCTGAATTACCTGACCCATATTTTTATTGTGCTAAATTTTGGCTCAAGAATTATATATATTGTGTACTGTAGGCACAATAATATGATATAAAGTTTATAACATTTCATTATTTTTAAGAGGCGCAAGATTTTAAAAGCGCCTAAAGATAACGAACTTTTTCTAGGTAAAGTTTTAGATTGCATTGAGAATAGATAAAAAAAAAACTCTTAACAGCTATTTTTGTTTTTGACAATGTTATAATCAGATATATCCCATTTTGCCAAAAAAATAAACGGAGTCTTTATTCACGATCGTCAGAAAAGAAATTAAACAAACCAAAGTTGTTGTATCTAACTACAGTAGTCACATATGCCTTTGAAGGATGCTGATGAGGATTTGTTCCCTTAGGTACAATTTTGGTTATTTATATATACGGTGTTCATTTTAAAACTTCAAACTCGTATTAAAAGACTTGTAGCCCAAGTATCAAAATTCTATAAACGGGGGTGTGTGTTACTAATTGGGGGGATAAAAAACATCTTTTAAAATAGGGGTGCTCATCCCTTACCCAAAGTCAAAATTTTGAAATGGCAACGTATACCTTGTGGCACCTCAAATTGAAGCTCATAAAAAATCGGTTTGGTATCAGCCGCCAATAATGTTATTTCTGACACAACAATTACTAACTACTACTTACTGCTAATAATACATCACCATTACTTACTGAATGCAATGATGTTGCCAAAAAGCCAACAATATTTGTTTAACGTAACAATTGCCAATTTTGTTATCAGTATTTGTAAGTAATTGATAAGGACAAGAAGTATCTTATCATTATTTTATTTTCCTTATCTACAGTATTTTTGGAGGCCGGTTTGGTAAGTGGCTATCTCTGGGCATATTTTTAGCCAATCAAACGGCTTGGCCGATTTAAATTTTTTTCACCAAAATACAGCATTTTTTATGAGCTTAAATTTGAGGTGTCACAAGGTATACGTTGCCATTCAAAATGTTGACTTTGGGTAGGGGGGCATGGGGGTGAGCACCCCTATTTTGAAAAAAATATGTTATGTATTCCCAAAATTAGTACAATACACTCCCGTTTACAGAATTTTGATACTTGGGCTTTAAGTCTTTTAATACGAGTTTGAAGTTTTCAAATGAACAGCCTGTATATATAAAATATTAAAATAAAGCATATTATACATATATAGTAATAGTATTTGTTTGCTTACAGGTATGTGGCCATCAAGATGTACAACATTTGTAAGTAGAATTAAATTTACTTTTTATGAATGAATACAAAAGTTAAAAATATATAGGTGTTTAGATACATATGCAAAACTGGAAATAATAAAAATCTTGCATTCTTGATTAACAAAATGAATTAAAACTTTTGAGAGTTTTAAAGAAAAACTGTACAGTTTGTATAATATTTAGACGCAATCAGGCCCACATATATTTTGCCTTCGTTTGTCATAGTTTGGACACTATTAATTTTGTACTGTTAGTATTAAACCGATATCCTAGATGACGTAACAAATTATGGAGAACACTTTTTAAAAATTGGTTGAAATATTGTTGAGTTATAAATGAGCATTTATACAGATATACTTTGCAAAAAGTAAAATATATAACAAAGATTTTAAAACAAATACAAAATATATATAATAACAAAGTTACTTTTAAACTTTGAGCTTGGCGAGTGAAAAGGAATTATTTTAAAATAATAATAACAACACACTAATCCTCACACACTTACGTTAAATGACCAAACGCGTTTCAACAACAAAGCCGTCATCCTCAGTGATACATGAGCTACAGCTAAAAACGTATAACTCCGTTGTTTCTTCCGTTGTATCACTGAGGATGACGACTTTGTCGTTGAAACGCGTTTGGTCATTAAACGTATGTGTGTAAGAATTAGTGTATTGTTATTTTTTTTTAAAAGTTACTTTATTCAATTAATGTAATAAATTTTACATTTTTAAACAATCATCAAATAGAAACATTTCTACGTTTTGACGGATTTGAATAATTTAGACATTTATAGACGTAAATTTAATATGCTCTGGAGTATGTATGACATATTTAGAGTGCTACGTTTATATAGAAATAATCAAGAAACATAATAATAATAATTTTTGTTTTTTTGTAATAATATGTTTATATATTTAATTATAAACCAATTAGTTGAAAGTTTGGCGAAAAAACTGCATATAACTCCAGATCAACTTGTAGAAAGTAAAAAAAACTCCATTTATTCAAAAAGTTGTGACAAAGAAAGTTGCATGCCCTTTTGCAGTACAATAAAACTTGTTTCAACTTTATTTCAACTTAAAACTTCAATAATGCATGCATTGTGAAATCGTAAAAACTTTTTATACAAAGATAAAGTATTCGTGTTATAAAATGGAACGAAGCTTCATTGCGTCGTAAAGCGTGTGTAATTAGTCGTATTGTTAAAGAACCAATGCCCTTTATTCATCTACCACTTTTTATGACAAATTTTACATTTAGTTTCTTTTTAATAAAAGTGTAGGATTATTCTAACCGTAATGGTAACGTATTAAATTTCTAAATAAAATTTTTAAATTTTCAATATTACAACAGTTATAATAAAGTACAGTATGTAATACACATTTTTGTTTAGTGTTAGTACCCAAATTACAAATCCTTATATATAATATGTGAAGCAGTTTTTCGTGAACATAACTCCTCCCTTATTTCTGGACCAAATTTAATGTTTTAGTTGTCAATTTTTTTTTTTCTTATTTCGAAGTTTTGCAATAAGGTTTTAGATGTCAAAAATTCTTATCCTTAATGGCGTGAACTAATCTCAAAGATCGCTTTTCCCCACAAGATTAACATGGAACCAATTTAAAAACCATTTCTATACAAAACAGCTTTTTATAATAAGAAACAAACTAATCCAGCTGCTTTCTTGGATGTAAATAATGATGTTTATTTAAACATAACTCTAGGTTAGGCCTAGACTGATGAAAAAACTTCTTGAATGTATTTAAATTTATTACCATAGCAACCAATTGAATAAAATAACAGATAAAACAATTTTGATTCGGATATCCAGCTTTTAGTACAAAATACTATTTTAAGTTAGGCCTAGACTGAACCAACACGTGTTTCAACGCACAAAAACCAATAAAAACTTACGTTAAGGAATTTAAAAATAAGAAAAAACTATGTTACATTCTAATTAAAAATAAATAAGACATATAGTAGGCCTATTTATTGATAATACACGGTAATTGATAGTAAGTAACTTTTTTGATAGGTTTTTGACCTGAACCTTACTGGTTCTTTTAAACTTTATTATAACTGTTGTTATAAAAAATACGAAATAATTTCATTTGAACATTTAACATTATTTACCATTTTAGTTTCAAAGTTATTATTAATCCTACACTTTTATTATAAATAAAACATAACATATGTTTTTAGAAGGTTCCATCGGGGGTTGGCATGCGGAGCACGCAGGGGTCTCCCCTAGTATGTCTAATTATACCAACCCCTTCTTGTGACTTATTTGTAGACATTATAATACAAGAAACCAGCATGATCAAGGAATGCACCTAATATAAATATTACAAACAAATTATCATAAACTATTAAAATTATTAATGGAAATTCCACATTTAATATTTCCTCTTTAAACAACCTTTATGACAAGTTGTATTAAATTTTAGAAATTCTGAAAAACTGAAATTAAACCAATTCTACAAGGGCAATAAAGTTCCGGTAAGAATATTTCTCGCACGTAGAAACCGTAATATTGCAGAAATATAATCATACCACGCAAGCGCATGACGTAGTGCCTCAGTAACTTGCAATTTCAGACAACATACATTCCTTCCTATATTAAAAGGGAATTGGAATTGTCTGTGTAGTCGCAGAATATATCGTGTATGAAGTTTGGCTACGGTCTCTAGCAAGTTGATTCACCTTATCTCAGAGACGCAGCTCTGTCTGTAATTATTGTCTTGTCCGTACCTGGGCGTTATTTATTTATAAGATCGTGCGTTTCCGTTAGTTCCGTTCTGCTGCCGAAACGTTCCGATTTGTTAACCCGAGATTACTTAATCAATGTTCTGCAAACAGTACATTCGATGTTCTGCAGGTGCGTAGTATTCTAAACTAACGGTACCAGGAACTGGCACATACTTTCTCACAAACATATTTAAATTATTAAACAGATTCACTGTGACTTCATAATTGTAGGTGGGGTAGGAGAGGTGATTTATTAAAGTAGGAGATTAACTAATAAATATTATTATTATTATCTAGAGAGAAAACTATTCCATCGATTTCGAACAAATTTGCACCAAACACGTCAATTAGGGCTGTATAAAAATGTTTTGATAAATTTTGAAAAACAATCCCATTTATGGCCAAAACCCCCCCCCCCCAATCAGATATTATTATTATTATTATTAGCTAAACGAGAATTTTTAGAAAGATGTGGTTTTTTGCAAATGGTACGGTACACTAAAGGCTATAAATAAGCCACATTTTATCAAAATAGTTTTTTTTATAAAACAATAATAACTGATTTGTTTGGGGTTTTTTTGCCAAAAAGGGGGTTGTTTTTAAACATGCTTCAAAACCGTTTTTCGTGCATCTATAGGCCTACAGGCCTACTTGACATGTCTGGTGCAAATTTGTTTGAAATTGACAGAATAGTTTTTGCTCTAGCTTTGTATACATACAGACAGATATTTTGTAAAAAACACTTTTTTGGACTCAGGGGGTCCCAAAATGGATATTTCCACAACAATCTCAACATCGATTTTTTTTGTTCGTTAACTTTGTTAACTTTTGTTGATGGTTTGTTAACTTGTTCGTCTCACTCACGAATTTAGTTCGAATATGTTTTATTCGTTTTTATAAAAAAACAAATCATTGTTTGATAAATCTTGAAGTTGGAAGGCAGTTTGTGGAATACACTTATTCCTAAAACTAAATGTTAGTTAGTGAAAAAGCAAACACAAAATATTTCGTAAATTGTAAAGAATGTTATGCTGACTTGCCAATGCCGTCACTGGCGAAACCAAAGACAAATTTTGTAGAATTTACAAAAAAATTTCTGTTTGTTTTTTCATTAAAACGGAGATCCACCTATTGCCTTCGTTCAATAGTGTAAATAGTATAAATTACTGTTATTTTATTTACTCAGTTTATGGTTTTGTCAAGTATATATAGGCTATAACCGTTTATATGCGTATAGCTATAACTGCTAAAATTTCAGTTTCAACCAACAGTTTCTTTCTAGTGTATTTCAATTTGTATACACTTTTAAAGTTTTATTTACTTTCTCACTATACTATAGTATAGAGAAAGTATAGCGATCGCAAAAAAATCGATGTTGAGATGTTTGTGAACATATCCGTTTTGGGACCCCCTGAGTCAAAAAAAAAAAAAATGTTTTTTACAAAATGTCTGTCTGTGTATACAAAGCTAGAGAGAAAACTTTTCGATCGATTTCGAAAAAATTTGCACAAAACATGTCAATTAGGCCTGTATAGATGCACGAAAAAAGGTTTGAAAACCCTACCCTTTTTTGAAAAAAAACCCAAAAAAAATCAGTTTTTTTTAGTAAAAAAAAAAACTCTAACGATGTTGATAAAATTTGGCTTATTTGTATCCCTTAATGTACCCTATCATATGCAAAAAAACCCGCATCTTTCAAAAAGTTCTCGTTTAGCCAATATTAATTATAATAACTTAACTGATTTCTGGGAGGTTTTTGGCAGAAATGGCGGTCGTTTTACAAAATTTGTCAAAACCCTTTTTCGTGCGTCTATATAGGGTCTAATTCACATGTTTGGTACAAATTTGTTCGAAATCGGTTGAATAGTTTCCTCTTTAGCTAATAATAATAATTTTTATTACTTACCCTCCTACTTTAATGTACTATCTATCCCCTCTCCTACTTTAATACAATGATGAAGTCACAGTCGGGATTACATACAGGAGTTGGAGTGCGAAGCACGCAATGCATTTTGTATTGAAAATATTCCCATACGATGGTTGGCATGTGAAGCACGCAATGCATTTTGTATTGAAAATACTCCAAACACAGGGATTGGCGTGCAAAGCACGCAATGTACTGTGTATTGAAAATATTTCTAATACGGGGGTTGACGTACAATGCACTGTGCGCAGGCCGCTTCTCGTAGTGTTCAGTGTCAGCTCACATGTGCGACCTTAGAGTGAACGTGTTAAAAGTTTAAATATGTTTGTGAGAAAGTATGTGCCAGTTTCTGGTACCGTTTATTTTTTTTTTTTTTAGAATAAAAATTTCTGTTTGCCTATTACTTTTCCCCAGATTCGAAAGCTATATTTCAGGTTTTTCTTCCAGTAATTCAAAATAAGATATTTTAAATATTGAAAAGTTACATACTTCTTAAGATGACGTATTACTAGAGAGCATGCAATCAATTCGCATGCCAAGTAAAGTTAAAAGACTTTTATGATCAAGCTTATAAATATATGTAACTTTATGGTGTAAAGTAATTACAATGTTTACATTTATCTGAAACTAGTAATTTGTCGGTTAAACATTATTTGTTGGAACTTTTAAGCAAAGAAGTGTCGTCTACATAGTTAGTCGAACATTAAATTTTTAACTTTAATGATGAATAATCAAATTAGTTCAATACTGAAATATTTTGGGACTCTACTTTTGATAGCCTGCCGTCTATCTACAATCAAATTTATGTCTATCAAACATGGCTAAAAGTGGTTGGATACAACGATATTTCACTTTTTCAAAAACATGGTTTAAAAAAATCTAATATTCTTATTAAAATTTTAAAGCTAAAATAAATTATGTTTAAATTTGGTTATATTATATAATATTACTTTAAATGAGCAATTCTTGTATCTATCTTTGTATGTTTGTATCTGTCGCGGATCTCGAAAACGGCTCTAACTAATTCAAAGAAATTTTGTATTTAGGTGTAGTTTTGATTTTTAAGTACACCCATATAGTTGTATTTCGTGTAAAAACGCAATTTTTTGAGAAAATCTAATTTAAAAGTTGAAAAATTTTAACATAGGGTCTTATGGGTTGCCATGTTGGTTACAAAATAACAACGAAATAGTAAATAAAGCGATCAAGGCACCATCCTGTTTATAAACAAGCCAATTTATTATATTGTTTTAACACGTTGGAAATAGAATGGAATAGAACTGAGATTGAGTATTATCCAAAATCAGCTGTTCATTGGATAGTTTTTAATTACTGTTAAAAACAAGCTAATTTACACTGTTTTAGCACGTTGGAATTATAATAAATTGGGCCTGATTTAACAATTTATTTTTTCAAAAAAAAAAAAGGTAAACTTGGCAAAGATGGATAAATTATAATAGTCAATTTTGTAATATAGGCCTGGCTCATTTCTGAAACATAGTATTTAGGTTATGTTAATCCTGCAATAACTTTTACTATATTTAGGCCTGGTTACAAAACTTTAGTTGACAGAAGATAGTAGAAATAGGACTGAAATCGTAATGAAAGCCTCTCACGTTTCTAAAGCATGTATTTGAGGTTATAATTAATCTTGTAATTACTGCTAATATATTTAAGCCTGGTTTCATCATTTTACAAACCTATGTACATACAAGCCAAAGATTAACGAGATTCTTTGGCCAATTTTCCAACTGCGAGCGAATCGAAGCAGCCATCTGAGGCCGAAGGCCGAGACGGGATTAAGACGCGAAGCGTCCAGGGGCAGAGCCCCTAGTAAGGAAAGATTTGTATAGGTTTATTTTGTTGTTTATTTTGTGATAGATCTTTTGCCATATAACTAATCTTGAAATTAACAAAATAAAATAGATTTTGCAACAATCCTAAGCATTGTTAGGAATGTCATAAATATTAAAATCTGTACCAAATCTGAATAGTAGGCTAAAGCTAATGTTAATTAAAGTCAATTAAATTAAAAACATTTACTCCGTGTGTTTAATAATTCGTAAAGTTAAACTGCAGAAACTTTGAAGCTTACGACTTAACGGAAACTGTTTATGGTAGAAGTCGTCGATGTGAACGCCTTCGCCTGTTATACGTTACAATTAATTTTATACACCATAAAAACCTCACCCTTCTTAATCGTGTTATTATGTCTCTGGAGTTACGAGCCGTGAAACGAGGACTGTGGTGAAATTCATGGAGTTGCGTTTTGTACTCTCGTTTTTTTATTCAAGTTTTTATTTTACCTTGGGATTTTATAATTTATTACACAGTACAAAGGCATAAAACATTGCACGCAATTCGTACTGTTGTTGTAGGTTGACTTTTGGAAAGATTAATAATTTATCGATTGGTGAGCCGGTGGATGTATCCTTGTAGTCTATTTATTGAGGAATCTCAGGTCACGCTCAGCAACGTACAAGACATCGAGAGCAGAGCGTTCAGGGGTGTTCACACCATTAGGTCTTTATTGATTAAGACTTTATATTAGTGTCGGTTGTTTTGTAATACATTTATTTATAAGATAGGCTATAAGAAAATTCGCGTATTTCCTGCGTCTAATTCTAGAACAATTAATACCAAGGTTGAACTCAAGAAATGTATATCCTATTACTTTAAATGAGCAATTCTTGTATCTATCTTTGTTTGTATCTATCTTTGTTTGTATCTTTGTATCTGTCACGTATCTCGAAAACGGCTCTAACGAATTCAAAGAAATTTTATATTTTGGTGTAGTTTTGATTGTTAAGTACACCCATATAGTTGTATTTCGTATAAAAACGCAATTTTTTATGAAAATCTAATTTAAAATTTGAAAAATTTTAACATGGGGTGTTATGGGTTGCCATTTTGGTTACATAATAACAACGAAATAGTAAATAAAGCAATCAAAACAGCTGTTTATAAACAAGCCATGAGATTGAGTACTATCCAAAATCAGCTGATCATTGGATAGTTTTTAATTACAGTTAAAAAACAAACTAATTTATACTGTTTTAGCACGTTAGGATTAGAATAAATTGGGCCTGATTTAACAATTTATTTTGTATAAATTTTGTAATATAGGCCTGGCTTATTTCTGGAACACAGTATTGAGGTTATGTTAATCCTGCAATAATTTTTACTACTGTATATTTAGGCCTGGTTTCAAAACTTTAGTTGACAGAATATAGTAGAACTAGGACTAAAATCGTAATGAAAGCAACTCACGTTTCTAAGCATATATTTGAGGTTATAATTAATCTTGTAATTACTGTAAATATATTTAAGCCTGGTTTCATAATGTTACAAACCGATGTACAAACGAGCCAAAGATTAACGAGATTCTTTAGCGAATTTTCCAACTGCGAGCGAAGTGAAGCAGCCATCTTAGGCCGAAGGCTGAGGCGGGGTTGGGACGCGAAGCGTCCAGGGGCAGAGCCCCTAGTCTTATCTTATTAAACGAGCAATTCTTGTATATTTATTTATTAATTTATTTCGAGGATCTCGCTAACGGCTCTAACGATTTTGATGAAAATTTTTATGTAGGGGTTTCTTGAATGGGTTAGGAATCGAATGCGCTAGGTCGTATGTCTGCAAAAATGCGCATATAATTTTAACTCTGAACTTCTTTTTATACCACCTTTCAAGTCACTTGAAGGCTAATAGATGCAACTTCTCTTTATACCACCTTTAAAGTCACTAAGTATTCGAATAGACATATATTATAGATACAATCCAGATGCTAAAAATATTGAGTGATGCTCGGTCACCCACTAACAAACGAGCCAAAGATAAGCGCGTTTTCCGACTGAGAGCGAAGCGAAGCAGCCATCTGAGGCCGTAGGCCAAGGCAGGGTCCAGGGGCAGAGCCCCTAGTACTATATTAAACCACTAACTTTGCAGACGATTCACAAGAAATAGTTTTGTATAAAATAATGTCTGGTGCTGCAGACAAAGTCGAGTTATTTTGAAAAAATTTGAACCGAAAAAAATTACATTCTGCAATTAAAAAAATATTTTTATCAATTTACTACATTTTATAATACAGCAAATATGATTAAAAATTGTCAGTGAATTTTTTTCAATATCTTCAGCCTTTTTTGTGTTGTATGAGCTACAGACAATTTTAATAAACTTGAAAGTTACAGCTTTTGATATATTTAATAATACACATTTAAAACACTTTCAGACAAAAAAATATTGTTGATTGTAAATCGTCACATAAAAGCAGTACTTAAAATTTGAAAATAAAATTACAGCTTAGTGGTCGTTATAAGTTAGTATTATGACAATAAATAAACGTAAAGTTTCAGCTTTTCTGTACTAATATTTCATATTAACTTTTAATAAAGGACGAGTTCAAGGTTATAGGTTAAAACTACCAACTGGAATCATAATAGCAGCCATATTTCATTTAATAATGGACCCAGTTACCTGAATGTATATTAATATTGGTTTTGTTGCTGTGGAAACTAAATATCGAAGCTCTTACTCCCTCTGAATACGCAATTTTGTGTTAGTATAGTTTAAACTATAATAACTACGTAATATACTTAAGTGGAACAACACTTTACGTAGATATACAAATATTGTACGTAGATATTGTTTGTTTTATAGTATTATACACACAATACAACCTTCTCTTGACTTAGTTTATTACTTTACTAGGGGAGACCCCTGCGTGCTCCGCACGCCAACCCCCAATGGAACCTTCTAAAAAAATATGTTATGTTTTATTTATAATAATAACCTCATAACTAAGATGGTAAATAATGTTAAATGTTCAAATTAAATTATTTCTTATATTTTATAACAGCAGTTATAATAATGGTTAAAAGAACCAGCAAGGCTCAGGTCTACAGTTTAAAACCCTAACCTAAAAGCTAGAAATACAAAAATAATTGCTTCAAATTTTGAAATCAGCTGTTAATGGAGAAATATTGGAGCAAACCGCTATATTATCTGTTATTTTATTCAATTGGTTGCTATGGTAATAATTGTAAATACATGTGTTATTTTATCATTCTAGGCCTTAACCTAAGAATTTTTTCCGACTAAATTTACAAATATTGAAATAAAAAAAAGTTTTTATCGAAATGAATTATAGCCTATGATACTCAGGGATAGTGTAGCTTTTTATTAGTAAAACTATTTTTTCAATCGGTGCCAGAGATTACCCCCTACATACATACAAACAAACAAACTTTACCTCTTTATAAAATTAGTATAGATTTTCCTATTTCGTTAGGTAATCTGGTGCTGTATTTGAGATATAATATGAAGTTTTATAAATAATTGTTTACTATAAATCAGATTTCAAATCTTTAATATCGAATTAGTCACGAAACAGGCAAAAGTCTAAGTATGCATAATACATATTGCATTTCATATTTAACGTATATTGATCAAGACTTTGCATTATTCCTATTTATTAATTTGGTGTATTTTATCCACCTGAACAGGCATGATTTACATGAGTACTTTTGCTGTGACCGTGTTTAATCTTAGGAAGAGATCATCTTCAGATCATCTGACCGGTGAACCCAGCAGGCCTTGCTTCAGAACACTATTTTTGTTTACGTGAGCTTATTTATTTCGCGTAGGCCTATTGTGCACGTGCACATAGTTGTATACATAATAAAGTTCACGTGAACTGATTAAACGCATACAATATCTTTCGTGAACAATCGAATAAGAAGGTAAGCAATATGGTAACTTCACTTATTCCTCTGTTTAGTTATTAAACCTGATTACCTCCATCAGCCACTTTTTTCTATTGTGTACAAATGGTTGCCATGGTAATAAGTATAGATTTTTATATATCACTAGGTGAGACCCATACGTGCTCCGCACGCCTACCCCCGGTGGAACCTTCTAAAAACTTATGTTAAGTTTTATCTATACTAATATTATAAAGAGGTAAAGTTTGTTTGTTTATTTGTATGTAGGGGGTAATCTCTGGCACTACTGAACCGATCGAAAAAAAAGTTTTACTAATAAAAAGCTACACTATCCCTGAGTAACATAGGCTATAATTCATTTCGATAAAAACCTTTTTTTATTTCAATATTTATAAATTTAATCGAAAAAAATCTTAGGTTAGGCCTGGAATGATAAAACAACACATGTTATTTACATTTAATACCATAGCAACCAATTGAATAAAATAACAGATGATTTAACTGTTTGCTCCAATATTTACATTTTCAGCTGATTTCAAAATTTAAAGCAATTATTTTTTATATTTCTAGCTTTTAGGTTAGGGTTTTAAAGTGTAGACCTGAGCCTTGCTGGTTCTTTTAACTATTATTATAACTGCTGTTATCAAATATAAGAAATAATTTGATTTGAACATTTATCATTACTTATCATCTTAGTTTTGAGGTTATTATTATACCTACACCTTTATTATTAATAATAAAACATAAGATATGTTTTTACAAAGTTCCATTGGGGGTTGGCGTGCGAAGCACGCAGGGGTCTCCCCTAGTTTATAATAGAGGTGTAGGATTAATAACAACCTCAAAACTAAGATGGTAAATAATGTTAAATGTACAAATCAAATTATTTTGCATATTTTATAACAGCAGTTATAATAAAGGTTGAAAGAACCAGTAAGGCTCATGTCTACACTTAATCAAAAACCTAACCAAAAAGTTAGAAATACAAATAATTGTTTAATATTTTGAAATCAACTGTAATATTGGTTACTCACTATCAATTACCGTATATTATCAATAAATAGGCCTACTATTAAATTATAATATGTCTTATTTATTTTTAATTTAGATGTAACATAGTTTTTCTTATTTTTAAATTCCATAACTCAAGTTTTTATTGGTTTGTGAATGTTGAAACATGTTTTGGTTCAGTCTAGGCCTAACTTAAAATATTATTATGCACTAAGCTGGATAACCGAATTCAACTGTTTTATCTGTTATTTGATTCAATTGGTTGCTATGGTAATGAATGTAAATGCATTCAAGAAATATATGTATGTGTTGATTCATCTGTCTAGGCCTAACATAAAATTGTGTTAAATTTATTTTACCTGCCTTAACGGCAACACATACACATAATTTATGTAAGTTTTGTAAGTTTGGCTGACATACGCTATGGGTTTAACGCCCAATTTGATCCCGTGAATTTCTTCTGACTAAACTTACAAAATAAAAAATGTTTTTATCAATACGAATTCTACCCTATGTTACTCAGGGATAGTGTAGCTTTTTATTTTAAAAAAAATCAAACGGTTCAGTAGTTCCAGAGATTACCCCCTACATACAAACAAACAAATTTTACCTCTTTATAATATTAGTATAGATAGTGTGTGTTGTTTTTATTTCAACAGCTGATGCCTTTGTTCACAAAAAAATATTTCAGTTTGAAATCAGCTGATAATTTAAATATTATAGGAAACAGCTGACTACTGTTATTATTATAGTCAATAAACTTATGTCATGGCGCTAACATTTTTGTTAAATATTAAGTATATTTTTTGTCGTTTTTTTGTTTAATAGATGCAGCAGTTTTTCAAAAAGTACATAAATACACGCTTATATTCAAATGAAAGTTTGTGTCAAAATGTCTAAGCAATCGGTGAAGACCTTTAGGAGATTATCGATTTTGAACAAACGCACATTTACATTTTTTATTTATGTAGATGGGTTATTCTCATTAAGAATTACCATTTTTAAACTGTTATTGTCGAACGTTTATTGGTTTTGTTCTGGGTGTCTTGATGTGAATACGTTCCCATTATATGAGTAAACTTTAAATAAACAAATTTGAATGTTGTACGTTTTGTTTAAGAAATGTACCTTAAAAACAAGTTAATAGTTTCCACATCTAATCTGTAATCCACATGTAAGCCACAACCAACCGTCTAGTATTCCCATAGAAAGGTTACTACTGACTATGCCTATTTTCCTTTCTATTAGGCTTGGCAACACATCTCAATTGTAGAAAATGTCCACGCGGAGTATATATATAGCGTTACCTGTCAACTCTCCTTAGAAAGGCACTGGGCTCTGTGGGTGTATTGTTTTTGGTCTGTAGTTTAACAGTGTATAATGCCCGGACTATACGGCGATCTGCAGATTTACTTTTGAAGAAAATGTATTCTAATTTAAGGAAATTGTTAATGAACATATAAACTATCGTTCGTAGATTAAAAATATATTTTAAAAAATTAAGATATTTGCTTATAAACAAGCAAAAAAGGGATCGCATTGCTAGAAACTTCGGATCAACTTTTTTATTTACTGACTAGCCTTTAAATTAATTTTTCTTTCTGCAAAATAACATGTTGTATGTATAATTCAAAAAATAAGAAGAATAAAACCGTCATTATTATTAACGTAAATGCTTACAAGCATTAGTCTAGTGGTGCATGATGGTGCTAAGAATGCAATAGTATACAAGCAGCCTTCTCAAAGTTGACATCTCTCAATGAATTCAATATGTTCACTAGACTTACACCCTTTACTTATATAACAGTGAACACGTTGGATAGGTTGTGAGATTTGTGAGGTTATCATAAACATTTGCATAAAAACGTAACTTTTAGTTAGGAAACTGCAAATATACGGTTTTGCTTTGTTCTTGACTGTACACACGGGAAGTCACAGTTTGACAGAGGATTATTTAAAGGGATTATAAAAGGGTTATGTGTTTTCCCAAACTGTGAAATAGAGTCGAGGGGATTTCCATGGATTTATGTGATGGAAAACCTAAATTCCCTTTTGTGGGTATAGCAAGGTATATACATTTTTTAAACTAAATAAAATATCGTATCGGCTTTCGACGTGATAAAAAATAAGGAAACCATCCCAGGAAAATTTTGAAAAATTTGTAATACTATGTTTATACTAAAATTTACTTTAAGCTTCCAAATATTTGTTATTATTTCGTGATTTGTGCCACTTCATATACAATCAATTTTTTTTGTAAATACAAACTCGCATACGTTATAAATATTCTGCCTGATTTGATTTTACTTTTGTTTAGTTACAACCATAGATCATGAATAATAAAATAGATCATGCATGCATACGGCGGCAGTGTGGCGAAAATAAGGCTGTCGGGAAAATAGTGCATGATACCGCCGCGGTGTAGCGCTAGGGAGAAATCATTGTAGCATTGGTGCTACGCACCGCTTCCGTCGTTTCCCCCATAGATCGCTCCACTATCGTCGACTTCCCAGCAAATAATATTACAACCTACAAAATAACAGTTTTTTAACGTACCATGGTCCTTACAAAAGAGTAGTTCCATATCAAATTCGCACTTTTCTTTGTCTGCTTTAGATTCGAAAAGTTTACTACTTTATTTTCTAATAAACAAATTGATTTACCGTTCCTAAAATAACGTGATCAAATAAGGGTCAATATCGGGATTTATTCCCAGGCTCTTTTGATTTTTGCACCACACATATTACAAAGTTAAATTCTTTCGATTCTTAATGGTGATTCTTAAATGTTGCCGTACTTCAGAACATCCTTAATCGGAGTGAAATAAACAGGATGATGTCCAACAAATAGTGTGCAAATACACAAATCATGAATTAATGTATTACTTGGTTAATATTTTACTGATAAAGTATACACAAATGAAAGCTAAACAAAGAACTAAGTAGAAGAGAATACTATAGCAATAAATAAAATATGAAGACATTATCTATAGGCTACTTATAAAAGCCAAATACCATTGACTCATTGACTCATCACAGTTTCTCCAAAACCACGAGGCCTACAAACATGAAATTTGGCACTAATACTCTTAATAGGCTCTAGACACGCACTAAGAAAGGGTTTTCGAAAATTCGAAATTTTAGGGGGATATTTTGGGGGGTCAAAGTTACTAAATCACGATTTATCAAAACCTACCGAACGGATTAGAATGAAATTTGGTATATAGCTTCCTCTAGGGCCCTAGGTACTCGCTAAGAAAGGTTTTTTAAAAATTCGAAATTTTAGGGCGGTTTGGGGGTTACTCTTACAAAATCACGATTTCTCTAAAACCATCGAACGGATTGGAATTAAATTTGGTATGTAGCTTCCCCTAGGGCCATAGGTGCTCGCTAAGAAAGTTTAAAAAAAATCGACATTTTAGGGGAGGTTTGGGGGGTAAAAGTTACTACAAAAAACCATCGAACGGATTGGAAGCAATTTGGTATGTAGCTTCCTCTAGGGCCCTAGGTACTCGCTAAGAAAGGGTTTTAAAATATTCGAAATTTTAGGGGGGTTTGGGGTGGTGGGGTCAAATTTGCTAAAAAGAAACACCGAACGGATTGGAATGACATTTATTATGTAGCTTCCTCTAGGGCCCTAGGTGCTCGCTAAGAAAGAGTTTTTTTGTTAAATCTATATTTTAGATGATGTTGGGGGCTGGGGTCAAAGTTACTAAACATCCCCATAAGAAATACATAGTGTAATATATTTATTGGTATAGCCTAATATATTTTTTGTTAATATACATTTAAATTTGATTTATCTATCCGTGCAAAGCCGGGTCGGGTCAGCTAGTTTGAAATAAAAATGGGTTAGATCAAAATCAGTTCAATAGATTCTGAAACAATTTCATTTCATAAACATAACTAAACTAAAGTTGTTACTACTACTCTTATATACATTTAAAGTCCCATTAAACAATAAATAACTCAATTTATTGACAATCTAAAACTGACACAAAAAGTCTGTGTTCTGTGCAACCGCAGCAAAGTTTTACTAGGTAATAAATCCAACCAATATATCAAACTTGTATGACATCAGTTCCACCCGAGCGGTCACGGGTTCCACGGGTTCCGAAGTTTCGTAACTAAAGTAGTTCAGTTTCCGGCCAGTAAACAAGTAAAGCTAATGCGAATGAAATGTCAAAAGATACGCCAGAAGCGAAAGAATGTTACGTTATGTCATTATAAAATGAATGAAGCTACAAAGAGAGTGTGGTTTATTTAGACAAGGATTCATCTCTGAACAGCTGTTGTATCCGTACTACCGACAAGGATCTAACTCCAAGCTTTCTACGAAATCATCCATTTTAAAAACTAAAATGTCTAAATGATTTAAACTATGGCATGGTACACAACTTCGTCTACTTAGTATTTTTAGTTTGTTCAGCTGCGTATTTTATTTATATGTTAAATGTCGTTAGTTAATTAACATATTATATGAATCATTTATACGACTTAACAGTGCAGCTATTTGGAAGACAATCCTTAACACATAATTAGGTTGTAGTTTTCCTAACGTCCTTCTTTTTTTATACTATCTGGCCCAATCCGGCTTTGCACGGATATACAAATCAGAGTTAAATTTATATTTAAAAATAATATCAATAAATATATTATAGGCCTACTATGTATTTATTATGGGGATTTTTAGTAACTCTTACCCCTCAAACCCCTCTAAAATTTCAAATTATTTAAAACCCTTTCTTAGCGAGTACCTAGGTCCCTAGAGGAAGCTACAGACCAAATTTCATTCTATTCTGTTTGATAGTTTTTTTTAGTAACTTTTACCCCTCCAAACCCAACTAAAATTTCGAATTTTTTGAAAAAATTTCTTAGCGAGCACCTACGACCCTAGAGGAAGCTACGTACCAAATTTCATTCAAATCCGTTGGGTGGTTTTTTGAGATTTCTCGATGAGTGAGTCAGTGAGTGGTATTTTGATTTTATATACAGTTTGGTTATAAAGTCACTCCCCCCCCCCCTTTAACTTTTGTGTTTGTTAAAACAAACAAATTTCCTTTGGGGAACGATACTGACTTAACCCAAAGTATTTTTTGAAGCAATCGGAATTTTCGAGTAGCTCTTAAACATGGGAGATTTTGGAGGCTACTCAAATTTTTTTAATGGGAAGTACGGTCATGTCATACCTCATTTTAAAGGTCTATTTAAGACTAGGAAAATGACATAAAGAAAATAAAAATCGGACCACCCAAAACAAAATGGTGGCCCTAAACGTGTTGAAATAAATCGACATAAAGTTGCTAATACTTCGAAAAGGAAGAGTTTTTAGAAAAATTTCAAGAGACAAAAAATTTTTATTTCAAAATGCTTGACCTAAGAAATTGCTTCCAAATCGATTTCGTAAATTTTATTTTTACTCCTCCATCTTAGAAATTGTTTTTAAATTTTCTAATTTTTTTTCTCGTTTAGCTAATAATAATAATAACTGATTTGGGGAGGGGGGGGTCGGCCGAAAATGGGGTTGTTTTTAAAGCAATTTCAAAACCTTTTTTCCTGCAGCTATACAGACCTAATAGACGTGTTTGGTGCAAATTTCTTCGAAGTCGATGGAATAGTTTTCTCTCTATATAATAAGAATAATATTTATTAGTTAATCTGCTACTTTAATATCACCTCTCCTACCCCACCTACAATTATGAAGTCACAGAGTGAATCTGTTTAATAATTTTAATATGTTTGTGAGAAAGTATGTGCCAGTTTCTGGTACCGTTTATTACACTTGAGGAAGTAATATTTCTCAGGAGTCGAGCTTGATTATATTACAAAATAATTTGTAGCAAACAATGTGATCACAGCTAGGACTAAATGCGATTAACATAGTACCGATATTGCCGGTCAAATTAATCACATATGCCAAAGTACGATAGTACTTACTCTTTTAAATACTTCACACCCATTAAGTTTGTTATTTTGGTCACCTGAGATTATCCGGCCATGTTTGTAACGTTTTGCTATCAAATATTGTTAAAAATTAAATCAACCCAACTTCTTACCACTGTTTTTTTGTCTCAAGTACAATTATTTAATAGGACATAACGTGTGGCTAGGACTCTGTATCTACATTATAATTGGAATATTTAATATCAAAATTTGCGATTCTAACTTGAACGTTTACAGAAATAATGTACTACTGCCTCTAGTTGTAGACTTTCTCGATCTTATAAAGTGAGAGATGTGTAAAATACATTTCTTAATACTTTCCTACTACTTATATTTCACTGCAAATATATCGTTGGTTTACAGTCAGGACTTATGTATAAATATAGATAACTTTATTTAGATCAGCAAAACTTAAATTGCTCGAATGTTATAATAATGTTGTACGGCTTTTGAAATATATTCATCATCTGATAAGTTCTATCGTAAAATAGTTTTACTTTAACGTATACATAATGCATTACCTATAAAACATTTGATTACAGTGTTATTAGGACTTATATATCCATGCAATCATAATACATTAAATGATAAGGTTCTTGTGGTTGTAAACTTCAACAAACTTTGAAATCACACCTAAACACGCCATGTCATGTCTTGATTCGAAAATAAATACCATTATCATAGGTAATGGCTTAGTTTATTACTATCTTTTATGGTACAGTAAAACTTCAACTATCCAAACTCCAACTATCCGAATCGCTTTCAGAATTTCAGAAAATAAAATAAGACGGAAACGTACAGCGATTTTCAAAATAATGATTCTGTCTACACGCGCTATTGCACATAAGCTTAAAATTGGCGTGCGAAGCATGCAATGCTCTGTGTATTAAAAATCCACCCAATGCAGGGGTTGGCGTGCGAAGTACGCAATGCACTGTGTATTGTAAATACTGCCAAGTCGGGGGTTAGCGTGCGAAGCACGCAATTAATTATATATTAAAAATATTCTCTATATAGCTAATAGTCGTCGAGCTTAAAGTGCTTGATTTGTCTGCGGCTGCAATACTTATAGAAATAGTGTTTTAAATATTCATTATATTGCTGAATGAACTCGTTTTACAATTTAAAAAACGTTAAAATCGTGTTGCTATCATAGTGTAGATCGTGTTATACATAACAAAAACGTCGTCTTAAAATATAAACCTAGTTATTTTTTTCCAGTCCAGATTGCGAAGGGAGCTTTGTGGTTAAAATCACTCGGGTGATTTCCTTAATCTGACAATAATATAGTTGCGGGCGCTAGGTGACGATTTAACATTTTAAACTGAATTACGCTTGTTTGTACTTGATTTTTGACTAATTATAGTGTCAAATATGATTAATCTATATATGTAAAAGCAAAATCCACTGACTCACTGATCACGATTTCTCAAAACTATTGAACGAATTGGAACGAAATTTGGTATGTAGCTTCCTCTAGGACCATAGGTGCCCTATAAGAAAGGTTTTAAAAAATTAGAAATTTTAGGGGGTTTGGGGGGGGGGGGGAAAAGTTACTAAATAACGAATTCTATAAAA
>JAGFPH010002428.1:97291-110803 GCA_018207615.1 Philaenus spumarius | reverse complement strand
GCCGGATCGGGCCAGCTAGTCGAATTATAATACAAAGTTAAATTGTATGGAAATTTGATAAAAGGAGATAATTCGCAAAAATATTAACATTTTTACTAAAAAAATAAAGGTGTATTTTATAAAATAATGAAATTTAACGTTTCCGAAAATACCGTTTTACTCATTAAATTCTTGTGAATTAATAATCGCAGGTAAACAATATTTTTACAAAATAAGTACAGAACAAACTATGCATTCTAATTATTTGTTTATTGTGTATTTTATAATTTTCTTTGAGACTGGTCAAATTAAAAGTTTGCCAGAAGTTCTGATATACATCGTACCTTGTCACTGTATATGTTTCTGATCGTTTAAAACATAGGATTAACTTGACTCCGCGCAACTGAACAATTCAATCATTTCAAAAAAAAACTCGCATTTAAAACCATCCACTCGGAAGACGTCCAAGAATTATTAAAAACGCATTGTCACTGTAATCGATTAGTTTCCAAAGTATTATATTATCGTCAAACGGATCTCGCACCAGCTGACTGACGAGATTATGACAACTGCCTGATTGCTTTTTAATAATGCACAGTGACAAAGTATTTTCCAGAAAGGAAATTACTTGAGCATTATCATGCAGAGACGCTTCTTTGCAGCTAATGGATTTTTACTTTCAGCTTCGCAGTCCATTTAAACATGATTTATCTGCGAGGAAAGGTACTTGGAAAATATTCTGGATTCATTTCGTAAATTAAATCGTACGGTGTAATGTATTTCTATTACTAGAATCTTGTTATTATCTGGTTACAAACAAGTATGATGTTAAACAATTTGATGTTGATAATTTTCACAAATATCTGTTTTGTTTGAACAGTGAATTAATTCAAGTACCTTTATGTTTCTACACTCGCAAATCAACGATGGATATGAATTGTAATTATTTAACTTTAATTACTAACATATAAAGACAATTTTAAGGTTAGATTTGCGGTTCAAGGTCTAGGAGTAGATAGAGGAAGAAACTAGAAGAATTTAAAAGGAAAAAGTTTATTTTAATATTATTGTATGAGATAAATTATAAATACATCTTTATTTTCTGAAAGAATTTCAGATTTTCTAATTATTCACTTAATCCCTTCGATAGTTAGAGAAAGAGACCAGAAAGTTTGTGTCCTCTCCCCACTTAGCACAATAATAATACTGGGGATTTTTAGTAACCTTGACTCCCCCAAACCCCCTAAATTAAAAAAATTTTGAAATTTTTTTAGCGAGCACCTAGAGGAGCTACATACCAAATTTCATTCCAATCCATTCGATGTTTTTTTTTTTTTAGTAACTTTGATAAACCCAAAACCCCCCTAAAATTTCATTTTTTTTAAACCTTTCTTGGCGTGCACCTAGAGCCCTAGAGGAAGCTACATACCAAATTTAATTCCAATCCGTTGAGTAGTTTTTGATAAATCGTGATGAGTCAGTGAGTGGTATTTGGATTTTATATATATAGAAAATACTTAGGACAAAACGTACTTTTACTATAAAATGAAGAAACAAAAATTAAGAAAAATTCGTATAATATAATTTGACTATCAATTATTTACATTGTTATCTATTAATTAATTACACATTTTCTATAATATATTATTTATTTATTATCAACTGAAGTCTCTAATTTAAACCCAATCGAGTTAGATGATTTTTTGAAGAAGTTCGTAGACAAATAACTAAGAAAATGAATAATAAACGAACAACACTGGCAAACAAATAGAGACTACAGTTGACATAAATATATATAAATAGAAATTTAAATGTTCGTTTGTTCAAAACATTAAATCTCCGAAAGGTCTCCACCGATTGCTTTGAAATTTTGACACAACGTTCCCTGCGATTTCACGTATGTTTTTGTATACTTTTTGAATGAACTACGTCATCTGTTGTACTTAGAAATAACAAAAACTATACTAACTGTTTTACTGAAATTGGAGAGCCATAATAAGTAATTATTACATTTGTTTAGTGTTGTTACAGTGATCAGCTGTTTGCTCTAATATTTCCATTAACAGCTGATTAATATAGAGAAAAACATTTAGAAAGGAGATGAAGAGATCCAAGAAAGATATGAGAGAGATGTCTAGTGAAACAAGCATAGGATGAGAGAAATATAATACAAAAGAGAGGTGAACAATACAATAAGGAGAGGGGTGAACGAATAATGAAGATGTGAGTGATAGACATGTAGTTTTGTTGTGTAAAATATGAAGAGAGAATCAAAGATCAGTGGAAAGAGAGAGGGTCAAGAAAGACAACTTACTTCTTACTTCTTAAGGCGAGCTTCCAGTGCTTTCCGCTCCGATGGCTCGATGTCTCCGGTATAACAGTGCCGCACTCTGCCAAAACTTGCTGTCCGATAGAATATTCGCCAGGGTGGCCTCTTCACCAAGTTTCACTTTTAATATTTCTCGCTCCCTAAGGAAGTGGGAGCACTGGAGGAGAATGTGTTCCAGACTTTCTTCCACCAACATGCAGACGCCACACAGATCGCTATTAGATAATTTAAAACGGTGTAGATATTTGTTTGTGACAATATGACCCGTGCGAGCTCTTGCCGCAAATGAAGACACGAATCGAGGAATTGATTTGTGTAAACGGGGATCACTTGGAGTACGCTGAAGAGCGTAAAAGGCTCGTCCAGAGTCGCAGTGCTGCCATCGCTGGTTCCATGTAGTTTCAAGCCAGAAGATCTCTTGCATATTTGGGCAGTAAAACGCCGTCCCTCCTCTTCCATTTGCTTTGTCAACCGACCCGTCCGTGTACATCAGCAGATATGACTCATATCTCTCACGAATCATTTCTATTGATACCGATTTAAGAAGCATAGGTGACTCTTGCTTTGTCAATGAGCCAGGAATGTCCAGGATTGCCTGGATTTTGGGTCTCAGCCATGGTGGATGTTTCAAAGTCGTTGGAATAGTCTGTGGTCTCAAACATTCAAGTTCAGGACTTGGTTTATTTCTGCAGTTGTAGAACGACTGACGAACGCTATTGTATCTGTCCGCAACAGAGTCATGAAAGACAAGAACACAATAAGGAAGGAGATTAAAAAAGGATCACACACAATAGAGGATAGAGAGGTATTTAGTAAAACAAGCACGAGGCAATAAAGATAATAAAAAGAAGATAAAACAAACAGAAGAGAAGAAGAAGGGGAGAGATTTAAGAAACTGAGTGGCGGGGAGAAACCTTATGGAAAATAGAGTCTCGAAATTTACAAATGATAAAGTTTGATTTATTGATTAAGGACAATGTATCGATCAAAGTGTAAAATTCAATTATAATGTTCAAAACCAGAATATACTCAAAACAAGTTCTCGTTGAAAACAAGAGTCAAGAGTGTGAGTAATATGTTTGTAGAGTATTTGCAAGCTTATAACATTGTCTTAGCTTGCGACATCAATCATGTTCCTTCTTGCTCGTAGCCGTTGCAGTAGCCTAGTGAAGGATGAAGGACGAAGGATGATGGATGAAGGATAGCTACACGTTTCCGACATTACGACACACAACATTTCTTTCCAGTAGTTATTACATCCTAAATACGTCTCGTGTCAGACTAAATATTAAGTTGTATATGTTTTACAATTACATGCATCGGTAAGGATTAACCATAGATCAGTCTTTAAGTGATCCATCTCCAATAATTGAAGCTATTAGACAACAATCGTCCACCGAATGCGCTTGTGTTACAACTACTTAGATTCTACTGGAAGCAGTCGATTAGAGAAAACATAACTTGTTAAAATAAACGATTCTAAAGTTTTAACTTTAATCTTCAAAGTTAAGCCTCAAGTATTATTTTTGTTTATTTATGATTATTATTCTGTATTATTTTAAAACAATATTTAATATTGTTTAGTGCTATATTTAGTACAGTATTTGTTGTTGTTTTATTTTAATGTGTTTCCTTATGTCTTTTAATTTATGCCAGTTAGTCTAATGAGGACGGAATGAGTTGTGCAATTGAACCAGAGCAATTATTATAAAGGTTTAATAACACCGCCACGCTGCTCCCCTTCCAAACATGTTCTACTTTGTGCTGAATGCAGACTTGTATAACTTACGTGTGACTTGTCTACGTGAGCGAGTTTTGCCGAAGATCGGCTCACTTGGATTCAGTTCTGATAGCCACGAGATATTTTTCAGTAGTTCTCGCACATAAAGACTCACCCAAATTACAGCTAGAGCACAAGCAATATTTCAAACATAAAAACAGTTTTTTTTATTATATGGGTTGCAGGGTCCTAAAAGAACCCTGCCGGCGACAACCAAATTGATCTTTTGTGCCCCCTTAATTTTCCTAATTACTCCCACCCAGTGATACCTGTCTTCCTCATAAAGGAACAGATGCTACCTATTGGGTTTCCTAGGATGGTTTCCCTTCCCTGCCCTGGGGGGCCTAGGGTGAAAGTTCTGGCTCTACCTAGAGCCTCACATTCCAGAAAGTTGTGTTCCGCCGATTCTTCAGCCAATCCGCATTTCCTACATATACTCTCATCAGCAATACTTATTCTATGTAGGTGTTTCCTGAGATGACAGTGACCCGTTAATAGGCCAACAACCCATCTCATGTTATCCCTTCCTAGCGAGATAAGTTCTTCAGCATGTTTCCTGCCTGGCTTGAACAACTTCCTGGCAAGCCCACCTGTTCCTGAAACCCTCCAGGATTTTTCTTTGCCTTCCTGCATCCACATCTCAACCGTTGCTCTGGCATGCCCATAGGATATCCCAAGCACCGGCTAAGGGCCCACAAGAGGAGACTCAAACCCTTTCCTGGCTAGCTGATCTGCTCTCTCATTACCATCAATACCTGAGTGCCCAGGGACCCAGCACACAGAAACCTCATTCCCTTGGCTAAGCTTCATCAATGCCGAGAGGCTGTGCCAAACCACTTTAGATTTTACTCTATATGAATTTAGCGCTTTAATCACTGCTTGGCTATCAGAGAAAATCAGGATGTTCTTACCTTTGTATCCCATTCTAAGATTCTCTTCTATGCACTCCGAGATCGCACAAACTTCTGCCTGAAAAACAGTAGCATGTTTGCCTAGATACATCACAGTGGAGCCCCTAGGTTGAACACCATTTACTCCACCCCCTGTTCCCGCCTCCGTCTTCGAGCCATCTGTAAACTAGACTATATCCAGCTCGTCGTATAAACTCCTTCCAGACTCCCATTCTTCTTGGAATCATGTGGTCTGACGGAATGTTTAAAACTTCCTTAGAGACCACCTGATTTATTTTGCAGTGGCCTACCGCAGGCCGTCTTGTTCTCCAGCAGCCTACCTGCTGCAGTCTGTACGCCCCAATCCTGGCCTGTCCCTGTATAAACACTCGAAGAGGAGGGAGATCCAGGAGGGCATTCAAAGCATCCGTCGGAGTCGACCCCATAGCACCCGTGACAGCCAGACAAGCCATCCTTTGGACACTATCCAGCCTCCCACCGAAAACACTCTGAACTGTTTTAGGCCACCATACTACCGCCGCTTAGGCGACTAGTGGTCTAATAATCATGGTGTAAATCCACATAACTATCTTTGGTTTTAGCCCCCATGTTTTACCTACAGCCCTTTTACATGCAAACATAAGATTCTTGGCCCTAGTTATCAACCTCTCCATCTGCGGATTCCAGGTAAGTCTTCAGGTAAAACAGTTATATCGGCTATTTAAAATTTTAATTTAATCGATCGCTGTCTGCGTTTCTATAGGCCTATTGTTTAATATTGGTTTTAATGGGACGAACAGGTAAAATAATATATGAGACATCCTTTTTTTATGTAACTCAAGTTTATTAGTGGTACGTATTTCAACAATTGTTGTTAGTTACGTATACTATTGATTCACTTGTATATTTTAGTAATCGTAGTCTTTTACGAATATTATCCGAATACGATAGTTGTAATTTTAGTTTACGTAGGCTTTTTAAGTCATCGTATTAAAATGTCTGTAAAGTTTTGAAAATAATTTAAGAATATATCAATAAATGCTTTAGTGACATATTCACATTAATTATGTCCTTGATTTGAACTACTATACATAATTGTCACATTGATAAGTGTACATAACTGTAGTAAACATACTCATTTTGAAATATTTTAGGATGGAATTTTTTCTGCTTGTCACTAAGAGCAAAAAACATACTTAAGGAAATCCAATTTAACAAAACATGTTCCAGATTATCGTATCAATACTTTACATGCAGAAAATAAAGTACGATTAGATTTTTACAATATGCTGAAGTTTAATTATGACACTTTATGTTTTAGTATTATTATTCATAGTCAGTAGTTACTTCGATCTACATAATAGTTATCTGATTCTAATGTGTTACTGAACTAGTTAATTTCACTGAACTCGATACTTTGAACTAATTTCGTAATCTGATCGATTCTTCCCAAGACTAAGAGCCCACCACCCCATCTAAGACTAAGGACAAATTATATCTATACTAAATTTGTAGTATGCAGTACAATTTATTTCTTTTAAATAATTTATTTCTACATTTTAAATAGATGACATATTTTTACTTTCTCCACCCTATACGTAGTATATGGAGAACGTATTGTTTTCGTCCAAATTTTCCAATTTCAATTTTTAGTGGAATTATCTGTATTGGCGCTCCCTGAACCCCAAAAAATTGTTTAGGGGAATTATCTGTTTTAGTGCTCCCTGGACCCAAAAATATTTTTAGTTTAATTTTTTGTTTTGGTGCTCCCTGAACCCAAAAAAGTGTTTTTTTTGGTGATGTCTGTCCGTATGTCCGTGTGTCTGTAAGGATGTGTACAGAGCTGGAGACCATACCAACGGTCTGATTTTGATGAAATTTGGTATGTAGGTGTAGTTCTGAAATATCTCCAGGCGTTGTTTTCATTTTTGCAAATTTTTTGAATTTTAAGGGGTTTTACCCCCCCCCCCCCCCAATTGCCAAAAAACGAGAAAAATCTAAATTTCTCAAAAACGGCTCTAACGATTTTGATAAATTTGGCTTATTTGTAGCCCTTAATGTACCCTACCATATGCAAAAAACCGCATCTTTCTAAAAATTCTCGTTTACGTAGTAATAATAATAATAACTGATTTTTGGGAGTTTTTGGCCAAAAAGGGGGTTGTTTTGCAAAATTCTCAAAAACTACTGAACAGATCGGAACGAAATTTGGTATGCAGCTTCCTCTAGGGCCATAGGTGCTCACTAAGAAAGGTTTTCAAAAAATTCTAAATTTTAGGGGGTCAAAGTTACTAAATCACGATTTCTCTAAAACGAATGAACGGATTGGAATACAATTTGGTATGCAGCTTCATCTAGGGCCATAGGGGCTCACTAAGAAAAGTTTTTAAGAAATTCGAAATTTTAGGGGGGGTTTTGGGCGTTCAAAGTTACTAAATCACAATTTCTTTAAAACTACTGAACGGATTGAAATGCAATTTGGTATGTAGCTTCCTCCAGGGCCGTAGGTGCTGATAAGAAAGGGTTAAAAAAAAAAATCGAAATTTTAGGGAAGGTTGGGGGGGGGGGGTTGAAAGTTACTAAAACTCCCCATAAGAAATACCTAGAAATACCTACATAGTGTAATTTATATTAATTGATATAATATAATTTTTGTTAATATATATTTAACTTTGATTTGTCTATTCGTGCAAAGCCGGATCGGGTTAGCTAGTATAATAATATAATATGGATGTGTGTTACATGCATCTAATATTTTCCATGGTAACATTTTCCTACTTTTGCAATTCTAAATAACCATCTCCTATGCTACTCTTGGGAAGATATAAAGTTTCAACTGGGAGAAAGTATGTGGCAGTTATCTGGTACCGATTATTAATTCTGAAGTGAGATCGAACAACCCATTCCACTAAGAAGACGGTGATCTGAATCAGGTAGGTAGTTTTGATTTTGATATTTCCCAAGGACAAATAGATTATCAAAGAAGAACGGATACTATAAAATAAATAATAGTAATACCTTTCCTACCTAAGATGAAACTGTTTACCAAATAACTTAATAGTTAAATATATTATGTTATCGTGGTTTTTTGTAGATATTGTCGTTTCCTGCATTTTTCGTTAACTTTTTTGGTTTATCTTTTTTAGTGTTTAGCAAGCGGCAAGTCCTTTACAAAACATTGAATACTTTACTTCACTGATCAGTACCAGTTGAGAAAAATATAATCGAACATGTTTTAATAAACACAACAGCAATAATATCTTTTTAACACATCATTAAAAATTAAAATTGGATAGGAAGTTTTTGAGGTTGTAATAAACAAACGAACTTATTTTTGTTTATGTCAAATAAATCTAACCATCATTGAATAATATCATGCAGTATCGAATTCGAATTGAATAGTCTAGGACCGTTTTACAATGAGTACAATCAGCAGTATAGTATAATCAGCTGATTAACATTTATACAAATTAATATAGGTGATCATGTTGATCTTCAGTTGTTAAACGCCGTTTGATTTTCCCCAAGCTATAATCTATTTTTATAAATACGGATTTAACAATGTAGTGTAGATTCCATTTTGACACTGCATAATAAACCAGGTGTCTTAAAAGTTCCACCCCCCTCTTTAACTTTCGTGTTTGTTAAAACAATCAAATATCCTTTGGGGAAAGGTACTAACTTAGCCCAAATTATCTTTTGAAGCAATCGGAAATTTTGAGTGTCCCCTAAAATTGGGGGATTTCGGGGGCAACTCCAAATTTTTAAAAGGCAAGTAAGGTCGATTGATACCTCATTTTAAAGCTATATTTAAGACTAGGAAAATGACATAAAGAATATAAAAGTCGGTCCACCCAAAACAAAATGGCGGCCCTAAACGTGTTGAAATAAATCGACCTGATGCTAATATCTCGAAAAGAAAGAGTTTTTAGAAAAATTTCAAGACACAAAAATGTTTATTTCAAAGTGCTTGACCTAAAACATTGCTTTCAAATCGATTTCGTAAATTTTATTTTTTACAACATTTTCTAAGATGTAGGAGTCGACTTAAAATTTACGAAATCGATTTGGAAGCAATATTTGAGGTCAAGCACTTTGTAATAAACATCTTTTGTCTTTTGCAATTTTTTTCAAATAACTCTTCCTTTTCGAGATATTGGCGACTTTATGTCGATTTATTTCAAAACGTTTAGGGCCGCCATTTTGTTTTGGTTGGTCCGATTTTTATTTTATATATATATGTTATTTTCCTAGTCTTAAATATACCTTTAAGATGAGACGGTATCACATGACCATAATTCCCATTTAAAAATGTTGAGTTGCTCCCAAAATCTCCCATTTTTAGGGGACACTCAAAATTTCCGATTGCTTCAAAATATACTTTGGGCTAAGTTGGTATCGTTCCCCAAAGATATTTGTTTGTTTTAACTAACACAAACGTATAAAAGGGGGGGGGGGACTTTTAAGACACCTGGTATTGTTCAGAATGTATTTATAGTTTGAGAACTATAAAACAAAATTTATAGACTAAGAATTGTACACATTTTTGAACAGACACATATTGCGCAACGGTTAAGGTCTATAGGCCTACTACAATGTCTGCGACTGTACAGCAACGTAGTAATTAAAAGGTCCATCGATTGTATACATTGTACATCATATAATAACCTTCACCATGTACAAAAAACCCAAAGTTAATTAATTACAACATATAATCAAGTAAATTTGAATACCAAATTTGTTTGGTTATTTTCTTAATGTATTTATTTCGAGTAGATGGTTTATTACTCGTATTCTAATTTATACATTGTTGAGACTAGGGACTTTCGAATAATTTTTGCTTTTTTCTCAAGTGGTGGACAAATTCTTGGAATGTCGATTTCTTAGGTCCCAGAATTTCCATTGAATCTTTCTCCTCTATTTTGACCACGTTCTTTCCACCACGTAACGTAATGGTTTCTTCCTGTACACGTGATACAGTGTCTGTATTTCTAATGTTGTGAATTCCTCCAGTCAGATTTTTAATGTTTTTATTTCTGGGTATGTTTACGTTTTACTTCATTAGTTGGAGATCTCTAGAGATACTTTCCATTAGTCAGTCTACTCTCTGAATATACATTGTATTAATAAATTATTCGTGATTTACAGTGAATTATATTTGTTTAATATTGTGCTATCCGTGGTGTACAACATTTGTTAATCGATACAAAATAATTCTTCCATTGTTATTTATTTCAACTTATTTAGAATTTAATCGAAAATCATAATGGATTTTAAACACCGCTATTGTTGTTAAAATCTCATTTATTTGCGACCAATTCCACTTGTTTACAAAAACAACATAATGTGTTAAATTTCCATTCAAATGCTTTAATCGGATGAAAAGCTTTTAATGCGTAAATAAATTTAATGTATAATTTGTGATATTTGTTTATACTTTTAAAATCTGCGTATTTTCATGTGTATATCCTTCACGCAACAGGATTTTATATACAGTATACGTTTAAACATATAGATGTGTTTTTTGATATGTGTTTGTTTTTCTGAAAAATTTCAAATTTGAACCGGGATCGAGTATTGTGTCATTTGACAGGTCTTCTGAAGTAAACATTTTGGGAACATATTTTGAACTGCCTTGTCAGATTTCAAAATGGTGACATTAAAGGAAACACTTTTGGTTTTTGTAAATTTATTTGCAGCAATTGGATTCACTTTCAGAATTCATGGTTCTGTACAACATTAAAGCCATTGCAAACAATGTGTAACTGGGGCTCTTCAGGCAAATGTTGCAACATACAATTTTGGGGAAGTAAAAAACTCCAAATCTATAAATTGTCAATCATTTTGTAGGCCAAATAACAACTAAGATGTGAAATAAAAGGTTCGTTTAGGTTAAACATATTTTATCCAAACTTTGGTCTTGTACCCAACGATTTTAAAATGTACCTAAACCTGATGTTTTCCATCTTGTTGACAACTCTTTCTTGTAGGAAATTGAAAAGCAAAGCTAACCTAAATAAATGTATTGTTATATTTTGAAATTTAAAATTACAAAAACAAACAAAATCCGTAAATAATTATTGTTTTGATCGTTTAAAACTTGTAATAAAGTTCTTACTTTAATGTTTTATAATTTGTATATTTGTTTCATTGGCCGTCTCAAAAACGGGGCTTAATACTCAAAACTAATTATATAAAAAGTTTACCTTTAAAAGGCATGTAATGCTCGATCTACTTTTGAATATAAAATATATTCAGAAAATACAATTACACTCCAAAAGTTGCGGCAATGAGACATGAAAATACATTTTCCTCATATTAATTTATTTATAAGAGTGGGTTTTCACTTAAAATAAAGCGTATGAACTAATTATTTACTCTCTACACTTACTGCCACTAATATGTACATGCACTATATCAAATACATTCTGTAATATATTTAATATTATAAAACTAATTAAGCAGTACGCAATTCAACTTTTCAGTTGTGTATTTGGCACTATAACAGATATTTTCATGTTTTTGGCGCGACCGGGGGAAGTCTTGATGTTAGCCTACTGTGTGTCCGTACTTTAGTTGGCAGTACGGGAAAGACTATGCTAATGCATTTCATATGAAGTTTACGTACTACTACCCACACTGCTGACATCGGCCGCTCTATGAATTCACTGAATGTGTAGATGATGACGTAGTTTTGTAAATGGTATCAAATTAAAGAGAATAAAACTATCTTTCCTCATGTGACACCAAGAAATGTATATACATTTGTTATATATTTTGTATAGGCTTTTATAACTAAAATGCAACTGAGAAGGACATAATAAATATAGTAAGCGAGGATTTCTTTTAAATTTTCGGTCAGGAAACGTTTTCAAGCGGGAAATTTGTACAATAATAGATACATTTAATTTTTGTAATTTTACTTTTTTACTTGAGCTGCTTAGTTTAGGCAGTAGGCGCCGTAGAAGTCAAGAGTTGTCATTGTGTAGGCCTATTTGTAAGTGGCGTTTTGCCATCTCAGTGTTTCTGATTGCCTTTATCTAAATTTAAACGCAATGTTTAACAGTTTCATCTTTTTTACACTAATGTACCAATATATGTAATGTGGTCTCACATTACATTTTAAATAATACTAAAACGTGCACCACTGTATCGACAAACACACCCTAAACATCCGAGAACAAACTAACACTGAACAATGAAATGGGACAGAAGAGGAATCTATTCCTTATCTATTTACAGGAAACGCCAGAGCAATGGGTTATTTCTGTTGTCACAACACTTAAGGGTCTTCTATACCTTGCGTAAAACAGCAAAAATATGCACTTCTTACTACCGTGTTTCGGACGCAGTTTTTCAACCTAAAAAGTTGTGAAACGTCTTAAATTGTTCTTAAAGGCTTTGCGCTTTTGACTTATATCTCATAATTAACAGAAGTCGTTATGCCAGTTTAAATGAGTAAAAATCTATTATTTTTAACGCATTTTTTGGGCGTTTTAAGCAATAATTTCCATATTTTAAGCTAACACGTAAAAAATATAAAGCCTTCTTTACAATTTAAAGTAGTTTCCCAGATTATTAATTTATAAATAGAATCCGAAACACGGTATTACGAATGCATGTGAAACGATTTTGCGGCTTGAGTCAGGCCTTTTGCATTGAAATCATACTGTACACTCGGGAGTTTTCTTCAAGGCAAAACTGTTCCTTCATAACAAAAATAATATTTGTAGTCTTGGGTTACAATATTTGTTAGTTTATGGTCGAGGTACACCCAAACACAACGGTCTTTGTTAGCAGAACAAAACGGTGCAAACTCAGACGCCTAGTCAGAAATTACTTTTCCGATAAATTTTGATATTATGTTTCTTAATGATATTTCAATATCACTACTTCTACCTTTCTGTAAATACAAAATAATAGTATATCTCGACCTAAGCCTACATTTTAAAATGTCTAACGTTATCACGAAAAGCAATAGCAAAATAAGTAAAACTATTGGTTATAGCGATAAATGAATAACTGCAAAGTTTTATGACATTTTAATCAATAGCTTTCGAACTATTCAACATTTTCCAGAGTTTTGCTGTAAGTATAGATTACGTTGAAGGATATCACTTCTTATTTACCTATTGTGGACGTATAAGGGCTGTATTTTATATTAGAAACAGCTGCGGAAACTACTATGGTGCGTGTCTTGCAATACTATTTCTTAGCTAATCAGCTAATTGTATAATATTTCAGACTCTAAACATTGACATTGCGTTATAAACATGTCTTAAAAATGCAATAATACGTGATTTACAATAATTACATATTTATCATTGCATTTAAAGCCCTAGTTGTAAACAACTGGAGTGTGTTTTATTTTGATTTGTCGTGACGTTTCTGTAGTGACTTTAACGACGCTGAACGTCATATTACTTAAGGGCAGTAAAACAGTAAAACACGACGCCATTGCTTTTGTCCAGCAGTAAAAGTTACGACCCACACTATTATACAGGCCTTTTTAAATAATGTTAAAACCCAGAGCG
>JAGFPH010002428.1:49864-76526 GCA_018207615.1 Philaenus spumarius | reverse complement strand
TAACGTACACATTGTAGGTCCTTACATTTGTGAGTAGGCAACATACATATTGTAGGTCCTTACAATTGTGAGTAGGCAACATACACATTGTAGGTCCTTACATTTGTGAATAGGCAACATACACATTGTAGGTCCTTACATTTGTGAGTAGGCAACGTACACATCTGTGGGAGAAAATAACCGAATCAAATGAAAAACTTATACAAAATAATGCATGCAATGTATTTCAATGGAAAATAAAATGACGAGGAAACATTATTTTTGTATAATCAAAATAAGCGAGTTAAAAAAACCAAGAGTATAGACACCCAGTTGTATAAAATACTGACTGCACCAAATTTACTACACATTTCCCCCACTTTGCAGACACCCTGTAAAGTTATTGCTCCCGTTTGAAAACCTGAACGGATACATTTCCATTTCCAGGTTTTTTACTTTGTTTGAACGGTATTATTTAAAAGTTCTCGGATATGCAACAGGTAACAGACAAAGTGACCCCATGAAGGGGACGACCGGAACACCGGACCGCTGAACCGGAACAGCGGAACACGGGGTCTGAACTAACAGCAGGCGTACCGCCATAAAGTGGCATATTCATTAGCGCTGGATTGTTGTGAATCTTTGGCCTCCATCCAGCTCGGTTGGAACTGAGGTTTCGTTTTTTCTTTACCGTGTAAAAAATGATATATAACTTTCGCGTTAGTGTAAATATTGTTGGTGGATGTATTTTTACTTTCTAAATATTTAGTTATCGCAAAAAAAATCGATGTTGAGATTTTTGTAGAAATAATATACGTTTTGGGACCCCCTGAGTCCAAACAAGCGGTTTTTCGAAAATATATGTATGTATGTATATATGTATGTCTGTATGTCTTTCTGTATGACTGTATGTCTGTACGTCTTTCAGTATGTATAAATGTATACAAAGCTAGAGAGAATACTATTCCGTCGATTTCAATCAAATTTGTACCAGACATGTCAATTAGGCCTGTATAGATGCACGAAAAAATGGTTTTGAAAAAAATTGAAAAAAGTCCCCCTTTTTAGCGATAAAAACCCCAAAAAATCAGTTATTATAGTTTTATAAAAAAAACGGCACTAACAAGTTTGATCAAATTTGGCTTATTCGTATCATTTAATGTACCCTAACATATGCAAAAAAACGCATCTTTAAAAATATTCACGTTTAGCTAATAATGATATTTATTATTCGACCGAGACAAGTCGAACAAGGGTTTCAAATTTATTGACAAGCTAATTTTTATAATTTTTATTAAAAGTAATATATTGCATTTACCTTTTTATTACAACTTTTATACTGCAGATTTAACTGTTTACTATTTTTTAGTTAGTAACTTTATATCAGCATTAGCTTAATGTACCAATTTTCTATATTAAGTATAAGTTTATGAACGATTACTAAACATTACGTTCATGGATTTCTTAATTTGTATTTTACTTTAGTTTATAAACGTAAACATATTATTTTAATAAATTATTATCAGACGAACACGACGGTTTAAAAAATACATTTTTTAAATGAATTTCGATCCACAATTTCATATTTTCGATTCGTTTTACACAGTAACAATGCAAAGGTTGTCCTCTTTTTGGTATCATCGTGAGAACGAAAACTGTTGCATAACCGATACAATATGGATAACAGATGTCGACGAAGCAGTATTGAGCACACATGTCTTACAAAGCAAAAGCTCAGAGTAAACATCATTAGTCGAGGGATTTCTGAAGGTACAACATCCCCCTTGCGAGTGCTAATTGTTGCTAATACTATGTACATATTGTTAGCATCTGTGTAAACTCGCCAGTCAAGTACTTTAGATTTATTACTTTGAACTGAAAACTTGGAAATAAATATTTAATTTTTTATGATTCTGTAGCTAAACGACTTTATAGTTTTGTCAAGTCAGTCTACAAAGCTCGTACAAATAACCCTCTTTAGTAATTTTCGTTTCCAAATAGAAAATTTAAAACAAATTTCTCTTTGCAGTACTCCGTCGATTTTGTATTACAAAATAGTTAATCCGAATTCAATTTATTAAACATTAAGTTTACTATTTTGTTATTTTAAAGACTCAGTCGTGGTTTATGCAAAAGTCGTTCAAAATGTCTACCTTATTTTGTAAGCGTCTTATAAATTCCAAGTGGAACGCAAAATTGGTTTATGTGTATGGAGAAATAAACAACTTTGTTTTAGTTTTGTTAAATATTTGTAAGTGTCATTTCTCGCTTTGTTTAAAGATTTCTATGAAAAATATCTTCTTTAATAACGGCTAAGATCAGTTTGACTTGGTTTTAGAATAGTAACTATTAAATAAACTGAAGTAATGTGAGCGCTACTCCCGCTCTAATACCAGCTGATCAAACAATTTTACTAAATTACATAAATGCAATGCTCGATAACTCGAGCTAACAATTTAAATACAGACAATAATCGTAAACTAAACCAAATATACATTGGTATTGAGGATGGCGAAATTAGATGTCAAATAAAAATGTATTATGACTGAACATTTCATGAAAGAAAAACCCTTTTTCGCAGCGCGTTTTTACCTATTTTCGTAACTTGTTGAATAAATGAGTAACTCAAACATCGCTGTCTTTTCAATATTTTGCTGCCGTTCATTTCGAATGGTAAAAAATGGGAGTTTTAGAAACCTTTTGGGACATTTTTGGAAAACTACATAAATCAAAAATTTTAGATTTACCTAATAGACCTTTTTCAAATATTCCCCACATGGCGAAATAATACATTGTTTACTTTTCCGGTATCAAAGTTTAGCTTTATTTATAATTCGCAGCAAAAGTTTGTTAGCTCAGCTTGTTTGAATACGTGTAGGCCAGAAGGCTTTATAAATCTGTCATATTCCACTGTGATAACTTTATTAATTAATTCTGGAGAAAATTGCACCGTGTAACACTGTCATACAGACTGACAGAAATTACATTAGAAGGTTAAATAATAAATTAGTTTTATGATGTATTTCGGACTTATCACTTCCGTAAACATTGTAATGTCCATTGAAAGTGCATTACTTTAAACCAAAATAGTTTTGCCAGTCTGTTCAGTTCCAAATTCGGGTTTCATAGTGTAAAACATTAAACAAATTTAGTAATGCGACGAGCGACGAGTATGTATCGAACATACGTGACGAAACAATATTAAAACGAATTAATAAACAAACATATTATAAATACATTCATCACAAATAAAATAATACTCTTTATTCCAATTTAGATTAAATAAACGGTACCAGAAACACGCACATACTTTCTCACAAATATAATTATTTAAATTATTATCACGCACATGTGAGCTTGACACTGAACACTATGAGAAGCGGCCAACGCACAGTGCATTGCACGCCAACCCCCGTATTGGGAGAATTTTCAATGCACAGTGCATTGCGTGCTTCGCACGCCAACCCGCATATTGGAAGTATTTGCAATACACAATGCATTGCGTGCTTCACATGCCATTCAGCATATTGGGAGTATTTTCAATACGCAGTGCATTGCGTGCTTCGCACGCCATTCAGCATATTGGGAGTATCTTCAACACACAAAGCATTGCGTGCTTCGCACGCCAACCCTCGTATTCGGAGTATCTTCAATACACAATGCATTGCGTGCTTCACATGCCAACCCCATGGTAAAATCTACCACATGGCTTTGAACCGGGCACTTTTATGGTATTTTACGTTTTGATCGATTTTGGGGGGACCAAGCGAGTCATGAAGTCGCGTAAAAAACCAAAATGTGCAGAATAACATAATACATTAATATTTGTAGAAAAAATTCTAAAAACAAATTCATTCTTGTAGGAAAATCTCAAAAAATAGTTATTTCCTGTCAAAAAACGTGCTTCCGGTGGTTTTATATGTTTCGCTAACGAACTCGTCCCAGCGACGTATCCAACCAACATGTGTACGAAATTTGGACCAAATCGGACTTATAATGCGGCCGCTGGAGTGCGAACACATGTATACATATAGGGATATTCATTTATATATGATTTTTTAATGACACACGAAAGCGTGTTCTGGGGACTATGATCGATGCTCATTTACTACCACCGACCTTGGGTCTTACCATAAGGGGCACTGCAATAGCTCATTTTTCCTATGGAAATTCGCTAAGAAACATATTAACAGTATTGTAACAGTATTACTAGTTGACAAGTCTTAGGTTATATTTTTGTTAAGTTCCACATTTTGGAAAAAAATTCAAATACTCGTAAGATTGACATAAATTAAACATCAAGTGTCAAATAATATGGTTTTACGTGAATTATTTATCATAACCTCAAAAGAACAGCTTAAAATGTTTTGGTAGAATTTTAAAACATTCGTTTTTTAATTTCTCTAAACTTGAAGTATTAAATGAGCATATATTATGTAGTTAAATCAATTTATTCGAAATCGATTTTTTAATTAACGTTTAATTTCAACAAATTTACTTACTGAGTACTAGTTTAGCGATTTGTTTGTAGTTTTTGTAAATGTATAGGTTTAAAAACTTACGTTAATACTATTGTTACATTGACGTTATACTAAATCTTGCAGTTGACGCGTCAAACTAGAACATGTTTAATTGAAATGTAATTCTAAATCAAAAGAGCTTTGATACGAAACTCGTTATCCCAATTTCTTTGTTTCTAAGTAACCCGGCGCATTAAGTACTGCGAGTGTGAAATATTTAAAACCGCTAAAAGCCAAAACACATTTCACAGCTCTGAAAGCAGAGCAATAAATGTTTAATTCGGAAAACAGAAAGGAAACCTTTTTGTACTCCAACCACAGTCTCACAAAGAGACGTTTGAAATGAAAAATATCTTCTCATGACAAAAGGAATGGCGTTTTTACATGACGAGCGTGAAAGACTCTGTTAGGCGGGAGGAGAGGGGTTAGAATAAAGTCATTATCTCAGATGTCGGAATTAGTCATGCTTATTTCCATTGTACCGCTCAGACTATCTCACCAAGTAGGTAGACAGACAGACGGACACAATAGCTAGGATATGTGGTTTACGCGACGGTTTAACTTGCTTTCAATGTTAGTGAAAATATCTTCAGTAAATAAATTATTTTAAAGTGCCTTATAACAGATTTCTTCTTACTAGATTTTCTAACAATTGTAAAGTCTTCTCTTTCATCGTTACTGTTAACAATATAATAATTATGCTAGCTGTCGTATCCGACTTCGTTTATATTCCAAAATAAGTATTGTTAAGCTATGTAAGCTATTATGTTCAAAGAAAAATATGGCTTAAAACTTGACCTTCCGTCGACTGTATTGTGCTTGGGTATAAACCTCGTTTTATTATACAGTTTCAGAAAGTGCTGCAATTGTGCAATTAATTTTGAAACGATGCACCTAAATCGAAATGACACAAAGGAGTTCCTTCGCTTGTGAAAAAAACACACAAAAAATAAATATAAAATCTTCAAATGAATATATCAATTAGAAATGTTAACCCCATATTATAAAATTTCCTAGATGCACTTTTTAAATTTAAATGCACTTCTAAACAATTCATCTAATGAGGCGAGTTCCTTATATTTGTAATTCTAAGTCAGATCTAACAACACATGTTAAGAAGCAGTTTCATCTTAATCGTATAAGTACAGTTTGTGAAAAACCGTTATAAGCAAAAAGCATCGAACCTATCAAAGTACTATCTTAAAATAAAAAATAATGATGTAACAACCTATCTAATATGAACAAAGAAATGCAACCTCATACTATACTATAGCATCGTATAACTAAACTACGCCGCAGTCTAGGCTACACGCTACTGAAGCTCTGGGCGTTTCTGAAATTAAGCCGTAATATTTACACAATCTTTGAAAATTTCATCATTGAACTGTTTTAAATTATATTTAACAGTTTAGCCAGCCTGTAGCAACAAATGTAACAAACGCTTTTTTTTAAACACTTATTAATAGTCCCAATTTGAAAACCTATAATACAGTAGACTGCTAGATTTTACTGGATTGCAGAAATACTTGAAAACGGCCTCAAATCTACGTCTTTCAAGGTCATACAACACAAGAGAAGCTGGCCCAAGTTACTTGACCTCAGATACCTTGAACGGTGTACTAAATGTGTACAAAATTTTTCTTTTGACGTTGTTACATATAAATCTATGTAGTAATGTTATTGATTACATAACTCGTATATAGTTTAGTATAGTATAATTTTAAAACATATATTTTTGTTTAGATGACTAATTATAAAAAATAACGGCGTTCACACTTTATGTTATTTTCAGTACTTAATAATTAAGATATAGTTACAAGTTCAGAACCTAATTTATCACACACTGTTACAAACTAATTTTCCTTTTTCAGGATAATCATCTCTTACTTGAAAGCTTTTCATTCAATGGTTAAAGCGTAAAGGTTTGGTTGCGTACAAGAAAACTCTTTTTCAACCCTAAGTCACACATTCTTTCTTTGTTTCCACTCAAATCCTCCAGTGATTTCCTCCAAAGTTACAACAGGTGTAATAACTTTGTTTTCTTTTATTTATTTCATGCACAAATGTTGTTGTATTTATTTTATAATTTCCGACATTAGAACTTGCAAGTGGCGGGGTGACGCTGTAGATAGCGTAATATTGTAGTTTGAAATAGTAGGAACCTCCAACACTGGTTTGAACTTAATTAGAGTCGGTTTACGTATGCTAACCTGTCACGCTCCTTCCTTATTAGTCTAACTGGCATTAAGTAAAGACAATAAGTAAAATACTAATAAATAAATAAATACATTAAAAACATAGTATACACATAATATATTTCTTTATTTTAAAATTAGATCAAATTGCCTGATGTAATAAAAAAACTATTAATTTATTATTAGGTTAATAATAAGATATTCATGTGGACCAAATGGGTTTCACTATAATAACAAATGTAAAATATTACATATTTGGTCAACGCCATCTTTTTTAAATAAATACAATTTTAAGGCTCTTCTTTACCTTGAAGAAAACTCCCGAGTGTATAGTATGATTTCAATACAAAAGGTCTTACTGAAGCCGCAAAATCGTTGAAAGAAGGCTTTATATTTTTTACGTGTTAGCTTAAAATATGGAAATTATTGCTTTTAAAACTCCCAAAAATGCGTTAAAAATAATAGATTTTTATTCAGTTAAACTGTTGATTAAAAGGAGTTGCTGTCGATTTCTTTCAATTATGAGATATAAGACAAAAGCACAAAGCCTTTAAGAAAAATGTAAGATGTTTCACAACATTTTACGTTGAAAAACGGCGTCCGAAACACGTTAGTACGAAGTGCATATTTTTGCTGTTTTACGGGGGGTCAGCTCTAGTAAAACAGAAAGCAACCTGCGACTCCCTATAGCGGCGGTAGGTTACGCGGACATTGCTCATCCTAAATCCATTTAAAACCCGCAATTATTCAAATAGCGTTTTTTTTAAAGTACTGAACTCTTGGGGACAAAATTCTTCATCCGAATGGATTTCTAATTTTCCGCTACAATTAATAGTTACAACGTAAAAAAATATTTAAAATCACCCTATAGCGGCGGTAGGTTACGCGGACATTGCTCAGCCTAAATCCATTTAAAACCCGCAATTGTTTAAATAGCGTTTTAAAAAAAATACCAAACTCTTGGGGACGAAATTCTTCATGCAAATGGCTTGGTAGTTTTTCGCTATAATTAATAGTGACAACATAAAAAAAATATTTAAAATCAATAAATATTAAACAAAATATTTTTCTTAGTTTTGAAAAAGCCATTTGCATGCATATTGACCATAGCTTTAAAATGACATATCGTTTATAATTTTCCGATCAAAAATGAAGGAAAAATTTGGATTTTAAGTTAACATTGATGTTATGGAGTATCAGCCAACATGGCCGACAGCTAGAGCCGACCCTTAAAGAAAACTATTATAATCAATGTTCTCTTTTAAAGGGAATTTACAACTAAAGAACTCATACTAATTACAAATTATTTGACCTATAATCACATACAATAAATTCAATAAAGGAAAATTATTTTCAGGAACATAAAATTACATTTTTCAGAATCTGATGGTTAAATAATACAATTGTAACAAACTTTTTAATTAAACTTGTTTCGGCTACTAATAATAACAATGGCACGATATTAAATTTAAATAATCAATTCAAACTTTTAGGGAAAAATGAATAATGCAACCGCATTGCTGGCGAAATTACGAAATAAGCATATTGCTGAGCGGGTGGAATAGGGAGGGGGAGTAAACATCATGCCTCTAAATATGTATGAAGGCAACAGACCATACAAGCAAGAAGCTTTCGGAGTAATTCATTTTGTGAGACATTTCGCAAATACCATACACACGTAAAGGCATATACATAATGTAATTAAGTTTAGAGTTCTTGTTGCAGACAGAACCATTATAGGGGTGTTGATAAATAGGATTGCTCGTTTTGAGGGATGGAATTGTTACTGCGCATGACATTGAATACGTGTACGCGTTACATTGCTGGGAAACCGGTTTGTGTAGTTTCATTAATTCACATTTTATTAAGTGTTGATGCGGTAAGCTATGATTTGATTGAGAATAAGGGTGTGTAGTTTTTATATTAGGAGAGTTTCGACTACAAAAGTTAAAAATCTAGCTACACGTGCGACTTTAAAAAATAATACAATACGTTTCTCATCTGCAGTCAATTAGTTAAATAATGTAATTTATTTCATTTATAAATTTAATTAACTCTATTCAGTAGTTTATATTATTCCCTTTTATAAAATATTTGATTCATCCCAATGATTACACTTATTACATTTAATACATATTGCAATTCCATTCAATGCTTGGTTTAATTATATTCTCAAAATTATGGGATTACATGCAATGGCTCGTGTCAAGCCGTACAAGAATTTAATTCACAAAGTACGTAATATTTTACCGCACCAACATCCCACAGAATTAAATTTTCATCGATAGTAATCTCTGCTTACAGGTAATAAATATCATTCAAACTATACGCAATTAATTAGTTCTGGTTAATGAATACTAAAAAGAGACAAGAATCTTCAAAGAACAGAGAAATAGTTCAGAACTTAAATGGCAAGAACAATAATTTTCATAAATAGTAAGATAGAATAAAATAAATTGTTGACGTTTTGTAATACATCGTAAAGTTGACTATTATTTTTGGTTTAAATTTTTAAATATCTAGGTTAAAATCTACAGGCTACACACCAAGTTTGACGCATTTCCAATTAATTCTGATATATTTATTTATAAGAAAACTCGCTGTTTTTTCTACCTTTTCAATTGAAATTGTTAAGGGGAGCAGACCTCCCTATCTTCCGCCATGTTAGCTTATGTACCTTTTTATAAAAAAAAAAACCATTAGAGCTAGAGATCTGAAATTTTTTCAAATATTTCCTACTTCCTTTTTCAACATTTTCTCCAGATTTTGTTTTATCTTAATTTCATTTATTTGTTCGGTAAATTTTTTTTCATAAGTATACATTTTTAAACGTAAAAGTTTCTATAAAATATTTTTTTAATTTTGGTTTTTTGGTATTTATAAAAACCAACTGGAGTGATTATGTATAGTAATGCCCTACATCCCTACATGTGTGTGCAAAGTTTCAAGGTCCTAGCTTTTAACGGTTATTGAGAAAAGGTACATTTAGTAAAAAAAAAAAAAACGCTGTTTTCGGAGAAATGGATTTATTTACAAAAACAAAAGAGCGAATCATATCGTATTATATGATATGTAGCAACATCGCGCTTGCATGGTTTCAAAAAAAAATATTTCTCTTATCTAATGCAAATGAAATATATCTTATGTTATATATCAATTTAAAGAGCAGAAAGCAAGCTACAATAATCAATAAAAAAATTAAAAAAACTATTTAAAAATATTTGTTTGAGGTCTGCTCCCCTTAAAATAGTTATTGTATATATTATGTACTTAAGAATAGTTATTAGGTTGCTTTTATATGTATGCACATGAGAGTTTATTAGGTTTAAGTATTTTCTTCCGGTTTGTAGCACAACCACCATATACTGGAGTAAGTTGACGGTTGTTCCAAATCGATTTAGGTTTAGTAATAACAGGGCCAGCACTAATTTATATAAACATATATTATTAAACTTTACTAATGTAATAATTTTGATGTTTCTATAATTTTAACGAATTATTTCGAGTATACATTGTGAGTAAGTAGTTATTTACATTTAGAGCATACTATTGATTCCCTTTTGCAGTAGAACGGCAAAATCTTATAATCTGAATCTATAAGCTTTTGAAATACACAGTCACCAAAACATAGTTTTATCGTCTTCAGTTGGTTGTTTTTATTGCAGGCAAATGCTGGTGATACGTTATAAAAGAATTGTTTTTTTAAAACAAATAATGTATATATTGCGTGTCATCAAAAGTTGACCAAATTTCGTTTCCCGTCTGAACCATAAATGTCGCCGACAAACTGAAAAGAAGGCAAAATACGAACGGTTTTGTTATGCAAAGCCCCCACCGAAGGCTTAGCAACAAATTTGTAAAGTTTTGGTGTCTCGGAGTTTCGAAGAGGTAAAGAATATTCTCGGAGGGAATTATTTTTTAAATAAGTTTACAGCCCTGCGTGCTTTAAAACTCCGAGATCTCGGATAGAATATACGTCTCCCGGGACTTGACTAACACGGACGTATATTGTGTGTGTGTTTTATTCAAGGTGTGTAGAAACAGTAATACAAGCTCGGTGGCTTGGACAAACTGTATCTGGTAATCAGTTTTAGTAATGATAGTGTCCTTCACAGGGTCAAAGAGTCAGAGTACTTACAAGAATAAAACAAAACATATATGCGTTTATTAATTTCCACAAACATTACATAAATTAAACCTTGATTCATGTTTTTACTTGCCTTGTAGCAGAGGGGTTAGCTTACCTGTTCCCAATGTTGAAGTTTCTCAGTTGAAATCTTTTTTAACACCATTGATTTTTGTGTAGGAAGAATCATAAATTAATATTCTGGCGTTTGGTTAATAGTTCGACGACGCTTTTGCGTTAAACTAGTTATCATAACTGTATTTATCACCAGCCCTAATGGGCTGTGGGCTGTGGGTAAACTCTATAAAATGTATATTTAAATGTATCTATATATATAAAAGCGAAATACCAATCACTCACTCACTCACTGACTCACTCGTCACGATTTCTCAAAAACTACAGAACGGATTGAAATGAAATTTGGTAAGTAGCTTCCTCTAGGGCCATAGGTGCTCACTAAGAAAGGGTTTGAAAAAATTCGAAATTTTAGGGGGGGTTTGTGGGGATCAAAGTTATTAAATCACGATTTCTTCAAAACTTCCGAATGGATTGGAATGAAATTTGGTATGTAGCTTCCTCTAGGGCTATAAGTGTTAACTAAAAAAGGGTTTTAAAAAATTGGAAATTTTAGGGGGGTATGGAGGGATCAAAGTTATTAAAAAACGATATATTCAAAACTACCGAACAGATTGGAATGAAATTTGGTATGTAGCTTCCTCTAGGGCCATAGGTGCTTACTAAGAAAGGGTTTGAAAAAATTCTAAATTTTAGGGGGGTTTGGGGGGATCAAATTTAATAAATCAAGATTTCTCAAAAACTACTGAACGGATTAGAACGAAATTTGGTACGTAGCTTCCTCTAGGGCCATAGGTGCTCACTAAGAAAGGGTTTAAAAAAATTCGAAATCTTAGGGGGGGGGTCAAAGTTACTAAATTACGATCATTTGTCGCATTTATTTCACCAAAATAACTATGCAATAGCGAAGCATTGCCCGGTCAGCTAGTTTTTTATAATCTTCACCTTTAGTATATTTTAACAGAAATGTAATGAATAAGGTGGACAAAAAAGAACTAAAGAAGTTTTGAGGCTGTGACGCACGAATGAACAGAAGAAAAAATAAAGTTTGAGTAAATTTTATAACAGGATCATAAGACATGTTTTGTTTTAGAATTTTTTACGTTTCATCAATAATTATATATGTAATTTTCCTTAAGAAAGAAGATGTGCATTTTGACGATAACTTACCATTCGTTAAGGTATATGAGTAAAATGATATTTAAAATTATGCTTTTTGAATTTAGAAATAAATTGAAATAATTTATTTAAAAAAAACTACTAAACAAAATGGGCATGGGTTTTCACTGAGCTTTTGTATACGAAATGATTGAATTTATGCCTTTCAACACGAAATGTGCTTTGGGTTGTTTTTATTTAGAAAATTCCACACAATTACCTCAATAAATAAGATACCAGCTTAGCTCATTATTCATAATAAAATACCCCAAACTTTACACAAAGCCTACAGGCGCCCAGATAAGAGGCCTTATCTTTATCATTTTTCAGTAACTGCAGCAGTAAAAGTTCACCCCTTGACTCTCTCTATCTTGTATCATTTTTCATTACAGAAAACTCTGCAACCCTTCTTCGAGGGTTGATCTAACGTGATAAATTCCGGGGTCGACGCAGAGGGTTGCTTTAAAGAACTTTGAGATACTTTACCCCAACCCCCGTTTAGTCGACTTCCTTTAAAACATTCTGGCATAATAATTTGTAACCGGTATTCTGGGTTTTGTTTCGAAGATTATTTGAAATATGGAAATACAAAGTTTTCCATCGATCGTAGTAGAGGTTTTTTAATGAGAGAACTTTTATCTTGGTTATAAAATATATACCTAATATTTCATCTGGTAAAGTATAATATGTTAGTAAAGGTTGAATAGTAACAAAAAATAAACGCTATCTCATATCTATAACAAATCTATAAAAAATAATAATATTTCTTTTCTTATACAGCTTCAGTTATCATTACATAGTCCGAAGAATTCATAGACTGTTAAGAATACAGTTTACAAAATTCAAAATTGACAGTAACATTCCACTCATGTTCTGGATATAATGTAAAAATATGATGGGCTGTTAATCCTATGTAAAAAAATAAAAAAGTTTTGGTTTTCTTTAATGAATTTTTTAAAGATGTTTACTAAACAAATTTAAAATGTTTGTATCGTTGAAAATCTAAAAGCGATAGTAGTAAGTTTAATTAATGAAATAAGTCCCAGTCAACAAATGTTCACGCATTTTGTCACTGCAAACTCAAAAGTGTTATGAAATTTCCTGAACTATTTTGAAGTTAGCAAGAGTGCGGTTTTACCAAACGACACTTTTTACAATTATAAGTGAATTTCCATAGGAAAAATGATTGCAGTGACCTTTATGGTAAGACCTAAGGTCGGAGTAGTAAATGAGCACCGATCTTGGTCCCCAGAACGCGTTTTGGGGTGTCATTAAAAATAATATACAGGGTGTATAAAAAAAACCTTTCAGGACTTTGGGATATGATTCCTCATACAAAAAGTAAGAAAAACGTTCCTATAAACATAGGTCCGAAAACGCTTCGTTTTCCAGATATCCGCCATTTTGTTTTTTGTACAAAATAATTCATACCTAGAGAACGGTTTGACTGATTGAGTTCAAACTTGGCATAAAGTTTAACCTGACAATGATTTACCTCAAGAAAAATAAACGATTAAATCCAATCATGCGTTTTAAAATGGCGGCTGTTTGAAAATTTCAAACCTAAATTACTCAAAAACCGTACGTTTTAACAAAAAATGTCAAGACACCTTTTTTGTATCCCTTTTAATTCCCTATCGGATGGTGTAACTGTCAAATCGGATGAAGGACACAGTAAATACTACAATATTGTATACACATTTGTTGTCATTACCTTTTAACTTAGCTATTATCCTTCATCCGATTGTTTTGACAGTTACACCATTTTTTTTGTCTGTAGCTCAAAGAATAACAGAGATATTGAAAAAAAATGGGAAAATGTATTTCTTGGTAGTCGTCAACAATACCCAGAATTACTCTAGAAACAAAACATTTTAAAGTTATTATGAGCTAACTAATAAGTTATTTGCATAATGTTTCGAGCACTTTCTGAGCTGATTTCACTAGCAAAAAATAATAAACATGTTCATATATTCATAGGTCTGGAAATGCTTCCTTAGAGAGAGCTTGCGAAAGGTTTCACCCGTGTTTCAGATTACTCACAGATCTCAAATCTTTAAAAATAAATTACTGAATTATAAAATATCCACCTTTTAAGTGCAAATGTAACTGTAGCCTAATTAAGAAAATCGAATGAGAAATAACAACAATTGTGACCATGTTTACAAATAAAAGTATTAGCGGTTTGTTTGCGTTTTGGGTGAAATATCTCAACAATTACTGCAAATACAGAACTCGGACCTATTTTATTAAATTTATCTGCTCATTTTACGTAATCTAAATTCAATTTTACCCCTTAATTAACGTCCTACATATTTCAATATTGATTCGTTTCAGACATTGTGTTTGCCATTAAAAAAGTAAACTTTTTTGTCTCTTGTAAAGTTTTTTGTAAAGTTAGCGGTTTTTATATATTTGATATTAAAAATTATAAACAGCCACCATTTAAAAAATATTAAAAATAATGTTCTCATTTGTCGTACAGTGATAAAAGATTACGCAACAAATAGGTATACAAAGTTTGAGCTCAATATCTTTTCTACTTCCAAAAATTTTAAGTATTTTGTAAAAATCACATACAGGCTGACTGACAGCAAATGTTGTATTGCATTATTTGCTTGTTTTTAGCAGACAAATACGCCCGTGAAGTTTCGGACAGTCGAAGCAGGACACCCTGTATAAGTGTTCGCACTCTAGCGGCCGCAGTTTAAGTCCGATTTGGTCCAAATTTGGCACACATGTTAGTTGTCTACATCGCTCAGACGAGTTCGTTAGCCAATAAAATCCAACAAACCGAAGCACATTTTTTGACCGGAAGAAACTATTTTTTGAGATTTTCCTACTAGAATGAATTTGTTTTAGAGTTTTTTTTTAAATATAAATTTAAGATGTTATTCTGCACATTTTGTTTTTTTACGCGACCTTATAGCTCACTTGGTTCCTCCAAAATCGATCAAAACGTAAAATACCATAAAAGTAACTCGTTCAAAGCCATGTGGTGGATTCTACCGTGGGGTTGGCGTGCGAAGCACGCAATGCATTGTGTATTGAAGATACTTCCAATACGGGGGTTGGTGTGCGAAGCACGCAATGCTTTGTGTGTTGCAGACACTGCCAATATGCGGAATGGCGTGCGAAGCTCGCAATGCATTGTATATTGAAGATACTCCCAATACCACACTAATTTAAATAAAAACCCCGAACCACAAAACAAGGGACAAAAACAATAACCAAACAACTAAATTGTAAGTTATGTTTAATACGTTAACCTTATGTACATTTCGATGACATGGTCATCATCCTCAGAGGGTTTTAACACTACTCAACCAATATACTCCCAATATGCGGAATGGCGTGCAAAACACGCAATGCACTGTGTATTGAACATACTTTCAACATTCGGAATGGCGTGCGAAGCATTTTTCAGCTATTCAGCAAAGTCGTGAGTAGACCTATTTCCAAAATTTTTGGTTGAAACCCTAATACATAGGCCTAAAAACTTAATTTTGGATATTTGCTCAACTCACGTCAACGGTTCAGCTGCGTGGTAAAATTATTTTTTATTGCAACGAATTTATTAAAATAGGTTCAGTATAGCACTATATTTAGAGGTTAAAAACTTATATTATTTGACGAAAAATAAACCTCTTCATTTTTAACCTGTAGATGTTTACATGTAATTACCGCAGCAATAACGAAACCAATAGCTTAGCAGAGCAGCAGTAGTTTGTGGCAGCAGATTGTGAAATGTACCTAAAATAAATATTGTTTTGAAGTTTATATTTTGAGATATAAAAACTAATTTAACACATGTTTATGTCAGGCACGTCAGAGTGAAACATTTAAAAATAAATGTTAACTTGTTAATTTCCAAATTGTAGGTTATTGACCAAATTAAACAATCCTCAATAATGTAATAAAAAATAGACTACGTTATACAATTTCGCTCGCAATTCTTTAGTGGACCATTAATGTTAATTATTTAGGTCCCAGAAATTTAAATTATTAACTGGCTTTGTTAAATTTATTAAAACTTATATTATAAAGATATTCAAATAAACTGGATTTTCAGTGTCCCTGTATAGAACCAAATTGGTAAACTTAGAAGCTATTACTATTAAATTTTGCAAAAATATCCCAAGGGTAATGTAGTTGTGCATCTGTGACTCTGTGACTTAGTTTCTTGGCAAATTAAATAGGATAAATATATTTATAAAATAAACGGTACCAGATAAGTGCCACATACTTTTTTCTATTATATTATAATAATATTATTATTATTATAAATTTTTTTAAACTATTCGATCGATTTCCAACAAATTTGCACCAAACGTGTTAATTAGGCCTGTATAGATGCACGAAAAATGGTTTTGAAAATTTTTGAAAACAACCCTTTTTTTTACCAAAAATCAGTTATTATTATTATTATTACCTAATCACAAATTTTTAGAGAGATGCGGTTTTTTGCTATTAGGGTACCTTAAGGGCTACAAATAAGCCAAATGTTATCAAAATTTTTTCAATTTTTTTATCGTTACAGCCGTTTTTGAGAAATTTTGATTTTTTCTAGTTTTTTGACCATTTTGGGGGGGGGGGGGGGGGGTAAAACACCTTAAAAATCCAAAAATTGAAAAAATGAAAAAGAAACCTGGAGATAGTCCAGAACTACACCTATAGACCAAATTTCATCAAAATCGGACAGTTTGTATGGTCTCCAACTCTGTACACATACTAACAGACACACAGACACACGGACAGACATAAAAAAAAAACACTTTCTTGGATTCAGGGAGCACCAAAACAAATAATTCCATTCAAAATATTTTTGGGATCAGGGAGCACCAACACAGATAATTCCACTAAAAATTTTTTTGGTGTTCAGGGAGCACCAAAACAGACAATTCTACTAAAAATTCAAATTTGAAAATTAGGACGAAAACAATACTTTCTCCATATACTACGTATAGGGAGGAGAAAGTAAAAGGAAACCTCCATTTACTGGATGAATCAACTTCTTGCTATTAAAGATATTGCTACAATAATCAGCTGATTATCATAATAACTGTAAACTTCAATGAAGTCTATGTGTCACTACACATTAACAGCTGATTTCATACTTTGAGGCTAAATTTGTACTTAAAACTTTTAGGTTAAGTTCCCGTTTAGCAGTTGAACTTAATAATTAGATGTAGATATAAAATTAAGGGCTGAAAAGCCAAGGGATATAAGTGTAGTGAAGTTAGTTTTGAGAAAACTTAGTTTAAAGTTAAACTGTTATAATCAAATCCAGGTAAAACCATGATCACTAAAACTACTATATTTTTAATTGTTAGGTTCTAGACTAATATACAAAGATTAATTTGATTTTCATCCTCTTATTCTTTGTTATCAGCCAATATTTGATAAAAGTGGTCACATGTACCCCTGGGCTGTTAACACGTTCACTGCTAAGAACGTACATGAGAGCTTGACACTGAACACTGATAAGTGGCCGACGCACAGTGCGTTGCACACCAACCCCCATATTGGAAGTATTTTCAATACCCAATGCATTGCGTGCTTTGCACGCAAACCTCCGTATTGGGGGAATTTTTAATACACAGAGCATTGCGTGCCAAATTTAAGCCTATGTGCTATAGACGCAAGTGTGCGTCCGCTTAAAAATATTAGTGATTATTTCGTAGAAAGGATCAAAAATAAAAAATAAAGTAATTTCTAGTCATTTAGGCTATAATTATAAAAATTAAAGGTCAGCTCCTAGTATAGGAAGTACGACATTTCCGTACCAGTGGCCACAAACATTTTATAGTGTTGAAGAGCCAGTTTCTGCACTTAACTCAATTATTCAAAAAATACTACTTGTACCCCTTGGCTTCTCACCACTTCAAATATTATTTTATATTAGTTTTGAAGGTATTTCTGATTATAAACATTTATTATAAACAATTGTTTTATGTATTAGACCTGGATCATTTTAAAAGACTAACATTAACTGATTTATTTTTGTATTTGTGCAGTGAAAGAAAATATTGTTTTACATAATTGATTAGACAACAATTTCTTACTTAACAATGTTTCGATATTCTACCAAGATTAGGGATTTTTGCAAACTATGATGATAAAATTATTGTTGAGGAATTTAGAAGACACAGAGTGGAAGTTAAAAACTTACATACAAAAATAGTTTATTAATAAAGCTCTCAAATCGCGTCAAGTTATATTAGAGTATTAATTAACATTATTTTTCTAGCTTTAATCTAGTTTTACCTAATTTAATACACTTGTAATTTTACACCGTCAGGCGTCGCTGTTTAAAGTATATAAATTTGAACAAATAAATTACCCAAGGATTTACGTCAAGGCTGGGGACAAAGTAGAAAGTTCCTGCTTTTGATAAATTTATCCTCATTCAAGTGTCAAAACAGAAACACTTCAGTTCATCCTTCCTGTCTGTCTGTAAACAAGACAGTTCGAGTTGGGGCACAACTTTCAAAATGGCAGAATATTTATTTAAGTATCAAAGTTAGTGACGACCCTCGCGTCAAAATGCCCTTGTTTTCCAAACTGTATGATAATAATTTACACGATATTTATAGATAATAGAAGTTTGCCTTTAGTAGTTTGACTCCAAAACTGTATAGTACTGTGGCGTTATGGATTGTTGTATGTGTGTTTCACTTAACCATAAAATGAGTTGTAGAGTAATTAATTGTGCGTTTAAATAACACGCACGGTATATCGAAGTCATAAAGAAGAAAGCTATACTTGTATGTGGTGAATTAACTTTAAAACTCCAAATCCGATGTTGATTAAACTCACGTATATGTTAGTTATTGCTATCAAACTGTGTTCAAAAGTCTTACTATTAATTAGCTGAAAAGGCTAAAAGCTTTCTGTAAAGAATCTACATCCATTCTGCGATTTTGATCGATTACTCTAATTAAAATTATGAAAATAAATAAAACCAAAATACAACAGAAATTTTGGTAAGGTATGTGCGTAACAGTTTACCTCTACCAATTACGGTTTTATAACGGAATAATAATAATAAATTAGTATCTTAATTCAAAAATACTGATTATCATACTATTACGATCTTTAATCTGCACCAGTAATATTTTCCACCTATGAATGCCACTTTAAATCTTAAATAATATACTGTCTCTATTAGTTTACATTTTCCTCTTTTACTATGACATTTCTTAGTTTTTCTATAAGATTTACCTCAAAGACAATTCAACCAATTTTGACGAAACAATTAGTATTACGTGGTTAGACATTGCAGACTGGGTTTGGTACCAGTTTTCACTTAACTCCGCATATTTTCTATAAAGTTTGCGCAACTCAATAAATAAAAACTTTTCTATTTTTATTTATACTACTACAAAAAATAGGACTTTCTTTTACTTTACTTATCTAGATACTAATATGATTTGTATTAATTGTTAATTGGTTATAATTTTGTAGCCTAAACGTAAATGGAAAAGCGAATAACATTTCTGCGAAAAACAGTTACTATGGTTTGTTTCATGGCTAAAGCTGGCTAAAACAATAAGGATAAATACAAGCAAAATCTGAATAATGTTAGTAGTTAAAAAACTTTAAAAGTCCATGACAGAACATATTATCTATCACGGTATTCTATCAAAGTAATAAAATATGCAGGCCTACATTGTAATGATTTTTCTAAACATAAATTTGTCCAATTTTGACTAGTCATTTTCGATATGATGTTATTTTTCATCTACGCAACAAGACCTAGCACTCATCAAAACTGAATGCAGAATACTTGAAATATTTGGAAGCCGTAGTATTGCTGTATTGATTACATGGACGATCAAAACAACAAGCAAACGAAAAATAAATAATTATTAAAACGTTAAAAGGTATAAAAACCTCTGCACCCGGTTATGGAAAACTATTAATAAATGTTGATTTCTCACAATATCCTTTTTAATACTACCACAACAGTACTGGAGGCCTGCGATACACAATTCTGTTTTACCTCACAATTGAATGGATTATTAATCTTTCTCAAAATATATTTCGGGAGAGGGGAGAGGTGTATTATTATTTATATAAAATAAAAAACGTTTAAGATTTACAAAATTATTAGGAGTCACCAAACTGACGTGATAAATTTAATTATTTCACTTCAATAACAAATAGTAAGCTTACGGGTTTCTAAAATAAAAAACCTTTTGTGAAAGCTGTTAAAACGCCTTTTAGTTCCACTCAAAGGGTCTGTTTGTAGGTTGTAAACGATTGAAGAATATTGTTAAAGATAAAATGGTTTCAAAGACAGCGCTCCAGGCTACCTTATTATTATCATCATGCTTAAGGGTGCACATCCTAAATGGTTTTTATGCATATGATGTGAGTTACTTGTTATATTTTCTATAAACTAGGATGGATCTGCGTGCTTCGCAAGCCAACTAGTTTTACTGGGATTTAAGAGTAGAACATATAAAATTGTTGACGTATGAAATACATTTTCATGATAGTCGTCCTAAACGTAAGCATTTTAGTATTTTGATTCATTATCGGTAATTGGTTTTATCCTTAGAAATAAAAACATTGATATTGTCCGTTTACAGGTTAGTTGACAGGCAGTGTCCTTGCTATTGAATCGGAGATCTTACGGAGATCTTAGTAGCACGCATGAAAACATCAACTTTATAAAACTTGTATAAGCTAGTTGTATAAATATTGTTTATTATTGATATTGTTTTTTATTGATATTTATATTTTCAAGACACCTTTTTTGTAGCCCTTTTAATTCCGTATCGAATGATTTAACTTTAAAACAATCGGATGAAGAATCATAGTTAAGTTAAAGATAATGACAGCAAATGTACATACAATATTGTAGTATTTACTGTGTTGGTATATGATGCTGGGTTGAATAAACCAATTATTACACATAACTTATCTTTATCCTTCATTCGATTGTTTTAATAGTTACACCAACCGATAGGGAATCTAAAGGGCTACAAAAAAAGTGTCTTGACATTTTTTGTTAAAATGTACGGTTTTTTAGTAATTTAGGTATGACATTTTCAAACAGCCGCCATTTTGAAATGCATGATTGGATACAATCGTTTATTTTCCTTAAGATAGACCATTGTTAGGTTAAACTTCATTCCAAGTTTGAACTCAATCGGTTAAACCGTTCTATAGATATTAATTATTTAGTAAAAGAAACAAAATGGCGGATATTAGGAAAATTAAGCGTTTTTAGAAAAAACATTATTCGTGATTTTCGATGTATTTTGACCCACAGAACCATTTCTCGAAGTTTTTAACACTAACTTTGTTCCACCCTGTATATGTTTATTAATTATAAGTCCTCTTGTTTAAAAACTCACACAAGCTGTATTACATAAATAGAATACTTCAATAAAATGCATGTGCCTTGAATTAATAAATTCAGATTTGTTTCCCTTGAGATTAAAATCATATCCCACTGAAGGATACTTTTCCATTCCATTAGAGCTCGAATTTAGAGAATATGAGTATTTTAACTTTTATATATTAATCCAGGAGTGAATTATGTGTTTGCAAAATTGTCCATAGGTTATGATTTAAGTTAGTAGAAACATTTCCTTTAAACGTTAGTATGAGTACTTAATACTTCTCATAACAATCGACTTATCCTTCCACGAGCCCTTTTACCACATACGCGTCGACTATTTTGATTAATTATTGAACATTTATATAATAAACATAATTGTATATTTAATATTAATATTAACATTATTTTGTTGCAGGTATGTAACCGATAGAGATAACAACTTGTAAGTAACTACACAAAGTTCATTGGTTCATTTCAAAGGGAAACTTATAACTAAAAAGATAAAAACTAATACTTTATTCTTTTGATTTTATCAATTACAGAGGTAAAAGTCTTCTGTGATGTATTTAGGTACTTAATTAGTATAAAGATATAGCACTGCAGTACTGTATATTCAATATCAGTAATGACAAAATTGAGATAATTTTTGAGTTACAACAAATAATTTTTAGGCAAACTAACAAACTGATAAACCAAACTATTTTCTACAGCTATGCCCGTACTGTTTTTATGGACCGTTCTAACTTATACAGATTGTTAACGATTGTTTTAAAGAGAATACTTTTAAGAAATCTAATTTAAAAGCAGCGTCTTTCCCTCTTCTAGATTATCACCGCTTATATTGTTTTAGAGAGGAGAGAAACACATGAATATTCATTCTGAAACAACATTGAAGTTCAAATTGAATTCGCAGAAACGAATAAAGGCTGGCGTCAGGCTACATAAAATTAGAACCTTAAGGACGGCTCGAGATTGGTGTTTACTGAATTGATAAGACTTCTTCAGTTAATTAACTCCGATACCACAGATGTTGGACTTTCCAATTATGCACGGGAGAGTTTTCAACACCCCTTTTTCAACTGTTACTACGCCGAACTGTTTTAGAAATAATTTTGCTTAGTTTACCAGTGTACGCAAATGTATGTGAGCTATATGAAAACAAGGGTGTGAACATTTAGTTGCACCACGTACTAAGTTATGATCACATAAAGGAGACGCCATTTTGTTTTTTTATTGTGATTTTAACAGTTAAAAACTACCTATCCGATTTTCACGACCTAGTTGTCAAAGTTCTTTTAAAAACAAAGCTGAGTAATGTCTAAATAGATGATCTGTAAACTCAGTTGTGGCTTTTGTTAGCATCAATAGTTTTCAGTTCTACACACTATGCGTTTCTATATATCCTCCTCTACATAACATTGTCCGTCTCTTTCTATAGGCAACAACACTTCATTTAACAAATGCCTTGTTACGAATTCTCACTTTAAGTCAAGCCAGAAGAAGAATATTAGAGGATGACCAAGGCGATGGAGTCCAAGGGCGCCCATACATATAGGCCGAGATGGGCCACGGCCCCCCCTATCTCCCAGGGAAAGGAAAATATGTTTATTATTAATTATAGTCAGGTATTTGTCTTGAAAGAGATTAGCACTAAAATATGTTTAAAATGTTATGTGGCGTTTGATTTTACATATTGATTATTTTATTTTTTACAAGAGTTCTAGCAAGATCTGCAGAAATACTCACAATAAGGGGGTTGGCATGCGAAGCACGCAATGCTCTGTGTATTGTAATAATTCTAAATCGGAGGTTGGCGTTCGAAGCACGCAAGGCAAGGTGTATTGAAAACACGCCCGATACGGGGGTTGGCGTGCGAAGAACGCAATGCACTGTGCGTCGGCTGCTTCTCATAGTGTTCAGTGTCAAGCTCACATGTGCGTCCTTAGCAGTGAATGTGTTAAGCCCCATACCTCGGCGTAGCACCCCCCTCCCCCTAGAAAATATCATATGGGCGCCCATGATGGAGTCTGTAACGTCGGAGGAGGTAGGAAGAGTAGGAAAATATCGCAAAACGTTCATGACGAAATATGACTTACGGATTTCTTACAAAAGCCGTTTTAATTGTATAAACTGAAAAAGATAAAGTAAAACATACTATCGAAGAAGTAACATGTTGGTAGTTAAAAGATCAGCAAAACGTAAGTAACAAAATGAATTGTTATGTTTGTTTACGCTTAATTTAATGTTGCTACTGAAGCACCAGAGTAAAGTCATTGTGGGCGCTGTACGATGTACAGTTACTATGAAAAACAATGTTTAACACATACAAAAATATTATATTTTAATGGAGAGGTGTAGATTATTGCAAATGAAGTAAAAGTTATTTTTTAAATTATAAAAGTAATAACCTAGTTTGAACGATAAAACAATATGAAAAGATGGAACACTTTTTTCGATATTTCGGCTCGTGTTTTTTTTTTAAATACTCAAAAATCTGAAGTTATTGTAACGCACGTCACGTTGCTAGAAACTCAAAAGCTTTTCAACTGTCCGCAATGAAATTGCTAAGACTTTGGCCCCCCTCCCCAGAAGTTTTCTACGACGTCTGTAAGTGCACATATCGTGTCGCAGGCAGACAGACAAGCATACAGAAACACGGACACAAATAGTTGTATGTTTTTATCGTGTTCAGACACCTCGAAAACGTCATACAAATTGGGGGTAAAATTTAAATGGTAATTATTTCGTCCGTAATAATGAAAAGTTTAAACAGCGTGTTAATACATCTTGCATTAGATTACTTTTTCGGTTTACCCTCATAGAAGTATTTAATACTTGAGTAATAATAAACGGTAAATGTAACTTTCGCATACTTTCTCACAAACATATTTAAATTACTAAACAGATTCACAGTGACTTCATAATTGTAGGAGGGGTAGGAGAGGTGATTTATTAAAGTAGGAGATTAACTAATAAATATTATTATTATTGTTATTATCTAGAGAGAAAAATATTCGATCGATTTCGAACAAATTTGCACCAAACACGTCAATTAGGCCTATATAAATGCACGAAAAAAGGTTTTGAATTTTTTTTAAACAACCCCCTTTATGGCCAAAAAAACATCCAAAAGCAGTTATTATTATTACTAGCTAAACGAGAATTTAAAAAAAAAGGCGGTTTTTTGCATATGGTAACATTCATTAAAGGCTACAAATAAACCAAATTTTATCAAAATCGTTTGAGCCGTTTGTTTATAAAAAAATAATAACTTATTTTTTGGGGGTAATTTGCCAAAAAGAGGGTTGTTTTCAAAATTGGTCAAAAAAGTTTTTCGTGCATCTATACAGGCCTACTTGACATGTCTAGTGCAAATTTGTTTGAAATCGATCGAATAGTTTTCGCTCTAGCTTTGTATACATACAGACAGATATTTGGTAAAAAGACTTTTTTGGACTCAGGGGTTCGAAAACGGATATTTCCACAAAAATCGAAAAATATATCTGTACATACAGATTGTATAAGTAGTTTTTGAGTAAGTAGTAAAAATAATACAGAAAAACACACATTTACTTTTTAAATACAGTTCCTACACTCTTAAGATATAATTTCATTCTTGAAGTATTAAGATACATTTTTAGAATCCACCTTCCTTACTGGTTATTTTTCACCTGTGTTGTATTAAAAATGTGTTTGCTTACTCAGAGCTTTGATTCTGGACCTCAAAGCTTAGAGTTTATAAAGGAAGCGTTCCTGTGCAATATATATTACTTAACACAGGAAGTAGTCCAAGATGTAAATATTGGATGTCTGTTCCGTTGTTCAAATGACCTCGATCCCTAAGCTATAAGTAAACTCGGAGTGCATATTTCAGATTATGTGAGATTTATAGGATCTTATCAAAGTTATATATGTCAAGGGAGCATGGCGCTGCATAAACAGCGAGAAGATAACGTTAACACTTAATTTATCTCTCATTGTATTGTACATATGTTGTCACAACTAAACTATGACTCTTTATTCAATATTGTGTCTAATCTTCGGGTAAATATTTAAATACAGTAAATACATTTTCACCAAGGGAAAACTTGACCATAAATAAATAATATGGTCAAGTGTTGATCCAATGTAGTCTGACGTACGTAGTATCTACAATAAGGAAATATTTTTAAATTAAATGAAACTCCTAATGTTTAACTATGATTAACGATTGAAATGAAACACATTATAGATTTCGTAGTTAAATTTAATTTTACTTTCTCACTATACTAGGGTATAGAGAAAGTAGGCCTATAAAAAAATCGATGTTTAGATATTTGTGGAAATATCCGTTTTGGGACCCCCTGAGTTTAAAAAAGTGGTTTTTACAAAATGTCTGTCTGTATGTACAAAGCTAGAGAGAAAACTGTTCGATCGATTTCGAACAAATTTGCACCAACCATGTCATTTAGGCCTGTATAGATGCTCGAAAACATATTTTGAAAAATTTCGAAAAACAACCCCCTTTTTGGCGAAAAACCCCATAAAAAATCAGTTATTATTTTTTTATTAAAAAATGGCTGTAATGATTTTGATCAAATTTGGCTAATTTTTAGACCTTAATGTACCCTACCATATGCAAAAAACAGCATCTTTAAAAACATTCTCGTTTAGCTAATAATAATAACAGATTTTTGGGTTTTTTTAGCCAAAAAGGAAGTTGTTTTTCAAAATTGTTCAAAACCCTTTTTCGTGCATCTATACAGGCCTAATTGTCATGTTTGGTGCAAATGTGTTTGAAATCGATGGAACAGTTTTCTCTTTAGGTAATAATAATAATATTTAAAGAAGATGGACGATTGAATACGTCCGAAACCGCGGTAGTGTTTTTAATACTAGGGGATCACTTGACGGAAAAAAACAGGTAATATAAATTCACCTTGTAATATTTATTACTTATTCTCCTATTTTAATGTACTAACCCCTCTCCTACTTTAATACAATTATGAAGTTACAGTTGGGATTACATAAAGGGTTAACGTGCGAAGCACGCAATGCACTGTGTATTGAACATACTCCCGATACGGAGGTTGGCGTGTGAAGCAAGCAATGCACTGTGTATTGAACATACTCCCAATACGGAGGTTGGCGTGTGAAGCAAGCAATTCACTGTGTATTGAAAGCACTCCAAATACGGGGGTTGGTGTGCGAAGCACGCAATGCACTGTGTATTGAACATACTCCCAATATGGGGGTTAGTGTGCAATGCACTGTG
>JAGFPH010002428.1:27578-49854 GCA_018207615.1 Philaenus spumarius | reverse complement strand
GTATTGAACATACTCCCAATATGGGGGTTAGTGTGCAATGCACTGTGCTTCGGCCGCTTCTCATAGTGTTCAGTGTCAAGCTCACATGTGCGTCCTTAGCAGTGAACGTTTTAATAATTTAAATATGTTTGTGAAAAAGTATGTGCCAGTTTCTGGTACCGTTTATTTTAAATATATTAGTTTTGTTAACTTTTCCTTACTTAAGGTCGACTATAAATTACAAGTTTCAATTATCTTTTATTTGTTTTGGAATTATCAGAATTGTGCCTACATAGCTAAACGAAGAGTGATATTCTTAATATGCCTAATATTTTTTATCTCTATTCAATGCGTTGTGCTATTTACCGTTTGGCAATTTAAACAAAGTAATATTTTCCTTTACCTCCTTATTTTGTTCGGATTTGATTTCTAAATTTGTATTCTCTTTTCTAAGTGTGTTATCCTCATGAAATAAATTAGTTTTAAAAACTTGTTATAGCTTTATTAAACATATAACGTACCTGAACTCAAGTTATAATACAATCATGCAACGCATATACATTTTAATGGATACACACAACTATTTGTTTGAAATACAGTAGATCAGCTGCGAACCATTGGCCAAGGATACGTATCTTGTGACTCAATTTGATGTATCACTTCGCCGCATTATGTCACTGATCTCTTAATCTGACAACCGGTTCTGACTACAATGCTCGTCCTTCCCTCCGGCTAGAAGTCACGTGACGTAGACATTAGATTTATGGCTGTCGTTTAGAAAAAAACAACAACTTTTATTCAGAATATTAAATTACATTTGATTTACGGTTTAGCTAAGATAAAGCGGGTTTTTCTAGAATCTGTTTCAAATATTTGCAAACCATGAAATTCTGATAGTAATCGAGTTTGATAATGGGAGTCTTAATATCTACAATTTGAACATCAAATAAATATCATTTAATTATGATCGATTGTTTAGGTACATTGCCTTAGCAATTTTTCGTAGGACATTTCTTCATTAAGAACTGTTAAAATTGAGGGAATAAATGATATTTGATACATCGAAAATGATTTACGATACGCGATAAGCACCGAAGATATATCTGGATTTAGATTTAAAATAGTTTCATATTGGAGCGATTGAACTTATCGCACATTTTGTAGCGCTAAAAGTTTGCCTCTAAACACAATGCCTCTAAAAGAAAATCTTTAGCAGTTAAAGCTCAAGAAAAGAAATAAAAACGAGAACTAGAAATCCCGGAATCGTGGAAATTGTAAATAATGATTCACTGGCTAAACCTTGTGCTTACTTCCTTACTGGCTCACTATTTTTAACCTAAGCTCAAAACCACATTTGTTATTTCAACGAGCGAGGTCAACTGTTCACAGAACTACTAGTAATGCGTAAGATAACTAAAAATATCGCGTTATAGAGGGACAACATACAATTCAATATTTACATACTTAAATAACTCAAACTTAACAATGTATCATAAGTTAACTTAAGTTCCATATCATATTCCAATATTAGAAATAATGAAAACAAACGATGTTAAAGCGTCGTGATAGTGATCTCAACACTTCCCACGGTGTCCTAAGTTCATTTTTTGTATGTCCTTTATCGCCGCGAGGTTTCATTTGTTTCATCTCATTTTGTAATTCAAGTAAAGCTAAGTCAAATACTTTTATGAAATTTACAATGATAATTTACAGGTATACGGTTCAATTCTTTGATTTATCCTCTACACTTTCTTATAATAATATGTCATTTTTTGCAAATGATATATTCCTAAATTACTATTTAAAACAGGCCTAGTTTTGTTAGCAGTCTTGTAGTAGGAACATGAAAACTGGTGTTTTCAAAATAAGAAATTTGGAATTGATAAATATTTGTATACAATTCTATTTAGAACTAAATGAAACTTTTTTACATTTATGAAAAAAATACAATAATTTTTACTACTTTTTATGTATTCCTAAAGTTAAACATTTTCCTTTCGTTACTGAATGTGATTGTTTCTTGATCTAATAACTTTCTTAATTTTACTTCAATAATTTTGTTTACTGGCATATATGAATTCTTTAAACCTTTATCTACAAAAAAGCTACAGAACACTTTTGAATTGGTTTAGAATAAACGTATAAAAACATGGTTGAAATACAAAAACTGAGACGATTTTTAACAAATTCGAAGTTTACGGCCATTTTGTGAGCTTAGCGTTAGAGATACGGAAAAAATAAAGAATACAATTTTGTTTGAAATTTAATTTTCTTTTTGCTAAGTGCAATTAGTTTTTAAATTCGACTTACGGTTAAGCCACAAACTGGCTTTGGAAAAAAGCTTACACTGAGAGAAACGGTCCGGACGCCATTTTTATTTTATTTAAGGGGTTAAAAATGAAAAATGGAAAAAACCGTATATATACATGGCTTGGCCTAGGAATAAGGAACATTCGTGCAAAAAATCATCAAAATCGGTCAAGGCGTTTGGTCGTAAACGTGAGACAGACACACAGACACACAGACGAAATGCCAAACGGTCGAGTTAAAACGGAGACCTCGCTTACGCTCTGTCAATAACCCTCTGCAATGTATGGTCTTAATATTTATTACGCTTACGTTAATATAAATATTAGCATAAATTTGTATTATTTCTATTCTTTAATGTAAAATTCAAATGCATCTTAGAACAAAATCCTTCAAGGTTTAAAAAGTACGACTTTAAAAACAGGCATGTTTAATACAAACTGGCGTTATTTTTATACAGAAATTAATTTTTTTTAATTACATATAAAATAATGTGCATAATATATAACAAAATCATGACACATACAGACAGAGATATATATAGTGTACAACAGTAGAACAGCAACTGAACTGACTTGATAGAGCTGAAACGAAGCCCCAATAACTGACAGACGTCTGTGGCGGTGTGAATTGCACGTCTGTCACGTGACATAGTGCAACCGCTGTGTGAAAAGGCCTTAATCATGTTCCTCTTTCCTACAGATGCAAAATCAGATACTCTACTACTCAACTCCATCTCTCTGCGTATAGGACTCAATTGTTTTCTCGTCTTTGTAACATTATATATATAAAGTTCTCTTCTGCACTCAATCAGTCTCCTTACCCACTGCATTGATAAACATATTTGCATGTATTGTTTATCTTTTTGTTGTCTCGACATCAGCATTGCTTTTTATTTTAAAATACCAAATTATTTGTGTAACACTACATAAGTTCTTCTCTGCATTTTCTTTCAATAGTTATGACAAATGTCCTGCTACAATTACAAGGTTTTTGAAACATAACTAATGCTGGTTTAATAGGAAATATATACAGTTTAAAGTTTAATAATAAAGCTCTATTTCCAGAGAATATTCTGTGTAAATGATTAAAACACTTCTGTTTCTACTAACTTCATGATCATTATTTATGGCATATCCAAGGTATAGGAGCTAGACAAACAGCTGGTTAGGAAACAAGTTCTGTGACCTTCTAACTAATTTTGAAGACTGTTACATTATTTTGTCTTATTTTAATTCAGTGCGATTTCCACTTGGTACTGATTTAAATAATTATAATTTCGTTCAAACCTCAATCCCAACACATTGAACAAAAATCAGCCATTTAATTTGGTCAATAGTGTCTTCCTTGAGCTATTTTAAAGTCTAATTGATAAACACAATGATACTAATGAAAAACATAAACTTGGAATCCTTATAGTTTAGTCGAGTCTCGTCATCTGTACATCACAGACTCGAAGCTTTTCATTTACAAACTCATCAAGGCAATTTTAGTTTAAGGTTTTTTTGTAACTTAAATGAAAAAGTAAAGAGTTCAAAACAACTGTTTTAGTTTACATTCCTTTTAAAATAAAAATTCAACACAAATTCGCACAGGCAGTGCAATTATTTACTCAAACGCGTTCCAACTAACAACATCGTCTCCATCTTCAATGAGTTCATCTCTGAGGTTAAATGTGATCGAATTAAGAAAAATATTATTTATAAAATTTTTATTCAATTAAGAAATACGTATTTCAAGTTGAGTTCAATATTTATATATTATCTTCTCGTACAATTAAAGAAAGACAAACAACCAAATAATCGTTCACCGCTCGAGTTTTGCATTGTTTAATAGGTTTTTATATTCAACCTTAAGTAATTTTTAGAAAATTAATGTCGTTTCGACTTCTCATAATATCAACCAATAAAGTCGTTTAAAAGGCGTCCACTTATAACTTTTTACCAAATTTTTGTTTGCATGTTTTAAATAAAACTGACGTGTAAAAGTTTAAAAATTTTACATTTTATCCGAAGAAGAATTTCAAAAATGTTTGTTGAACTTTTTGTATTTTTTGTACTTGGCTTGTTATAGGAACAAAACTTTACAATTTAGCTTTTTGTTTTTCCTGTTTATACTTATCTTATTTACTTACAAGCAGATTACACAAATAATAATCGGTGAAAAAGATGCTCTAATTTAATGGTGCTCATAAAACTACACATAATGAGGGATCTTCTCGCTCTTTGTATGCAGCGTCATGCTCCCTCGACGTATAACTCTACTAGGATCCTATAAATCTTCCATAATCTGAAATATACACTCCAAGTTTACTTCTAGCTTATGGATCGAGGTCATTTCAACAACGGAACAGACATTCAGGATTTACATCTTGGGCTATTTCCTCCATTAAAACAAGTCATAAAATATTGTATTTTTAAATGCTCTATCGTAAATGCAAAGTAAACACAGACATGTTTAAACAAAGTCGGAAAGAAAAACATTCGTATATACTGATTGTATGGATTCCGAGATAGATATTAGTTAGTATTTATTTTATTAGGGAAATATTATCTGCATTTGTTTGTAAACATTTTTTCTCAAAAACTATTCTTCTGACGTCAAGGAGTATTTTACAGATATGCGGAACGTTACCAGCTTTTTCTCACTTTTATAATTCACTATGGCTAAAGTGTTGGCTTAACAAAATTTTTTTTATCACTGTATGTTTTTCTATTATGGTTTACTTATAGGAGCCAATTTTTAATTGAATACGTTTAAGAAACTGCATAATTCCAGTGCCTTTCATTGCTCACGATAGCAAACTGTTAAAACACGTTAATACGGTAAGCGGAACAAGTATTGGACACGAAATAAGTATCGATTGAGACAGCTGTTACAATCAGACTATCGGAAATGTCTATGAAACTCGTTTCTATTGATTTATTACTTAGTAAATACAATTAAAGGGAGTTATTACACAACGGAGGCTGAACAAAAGAGGAGGCTCCCATTTAGAAGAGATTATTTCCGACACAAATTTAGGACTTCTCAGGCCACTGTTTGGGCGCCCATATGTTATGCATTGCGTGCTTCGCACGCCAACCCCCGCATTGGGAGTATTTTCAATACACAATGCATTGCAGCTCATACTTGAACGCTTGTAAAAATAAAATAAGTATATGTAAAATCAAACGGCACATAACATTTAAATCATATTTTAGTGCTAATCTCTTTAAAGAAAAATACCTGACTATATTTAATAATATACATATTTTCCTTTCCCTGGGAGCTAGAGGGAGCCGTGTCCCCCCCCCCCCCCTTTGCCCATTGATATGGGCGCCCATGGGCCACTGACATTTAACTAGTCCAAACCTATTGGTAAAATTCTTTGTTTTTTTTATGTGCCATGTAAAACGGTTGCTTTAGCAAATTAAGTGAAATTTAGATGTCCTTGAACATTACTTGAAAGTTTACCGTTTAAATATTTTATGGTAGTAAACTGATTGGGCTTTGCCAACGGTTTGCTTATAATTTGTATTGCGAACGATTTGGTTGAGCAATATAGGTTAGTTACTTTTTGTTTTTACTAGGTAGTTATATTACAAGGTATGAATTTATTTCATGTACACGTTGTCTACTGATAAAAATTAGTTCATCGACTGTTTATACGAATAAAATACATAGTTGTGACCTGATTCATAACACATACCGATGATGTGGATTTTCAGAAGGTATAAAGAGAGATCGTGTTACTGAACATTAAGAAGTTAAGGTATTTCTGGAAATGCTTGGGAAGAAATAATTTTAATAGATGAACGATTCACTTAGTTTTTGTTACCATATAGAACGATTAGCTCTTTATACCGGTTACTTTTGGTAACAATAACCTTGAGAAGCGTAATTAATTACAAACACTGTATATATAAATTGTTCCTCTGTTATCTAGTGCCAGAAATTATTATTTTTTTTTTAATATTGAGAAATAACTTAACTATTATTTACGAATATAAAACTCAAAGAACATAGATTACTAAGCCGCATTTACGGATGTTTATAAACTAATAAAGAACAATAGAATCGTGGTTAGTCCGTACAGATGTCATAACAAGTTATATGCTACCATCGAAGGAGATTTTTAAACAAAGTCAACCAATCACCTTCATTAGATTACTGGAGTGACAATAATTAAATCAATGCGGGGTAACATCGCTGGAATCAGAATCTCCGACTCAAATAGTTCTACCTTTTTTTGGAATCATGCGCAAGCGTAATAGAAAAAATTAAGTGGTCGCTGATTTCATTGCAAATATCTGCGCATGCGTGGTTAAGGGTCTGCTCCAGTAAACGAGAAAGCAACCGGAAACGCAAGCGATTCTCACTATATCCCTATCTAAACAGTGCAATTTCTTGCAGCTGAACGCTTTGACATTGCCTCATTTAAAACCATTTTATAAATCTATCTTTTGTGATTGACTGTTGAAAAAAAAAAACTGAATAGGCCTATTATTTATCAAATTTCGGATCCGGCTTGCAAATTATTTTTCATTATTAATTTTTTATTGTGTTAGGAAAAAAATTCAAACTTTGTACTTACAAAATGTCAATTACATAACAAATTGACATCATTAAAAAAAAAAATTTAATACAAAACGGATGCGTGTTATGACTAAGTTTAAAATGAGACCTGGCAAACAATTTTATGATAAAAAATAAACGAAATAAATGGTTTGAAATTTAACATTGCTCTTATGGGATAAAAATCCAAGATGGCCGCCACTACAGCAGACCCTTAAGCAAAGTAACTAGAATCTCTATTTTTTTGACACAAACAAAACAGGGTGCGTTATCTAATGATTAAATAATGTATTGTATTTAAATTTAATAAAAAATCAATGCTACTTATAGACTTTAATACATAACTAACATTCTTTACAATCTATATGTCAAAATATTTTCTACGTAACATAGGCTAATATTGAAACAAACAAAAAACTCAATATTCTTCAGGGAACGTTTTTAGACCTTCTCATTACCTGGAAAACCTGACTTTCATATTTTAATATAGAAACCAACCCAAAGTTGTAAGTTGACATCATGTTTATAACCGTGAACCCTACTGCAAGTGTATTGTTATATTAAAACTGAGCCCCCGCGTCCCCCCCCCCCTCCGCTCAACAAACCCCGTATTAACCCTATTCGGAACGGAAGGAAACCGAAACTTTTGCTTCCTCTAAACTAGTTTTTCCCGAAGCTTTTCAATTTCCCGTTCTCCGTATTTCTCAATGTGCTCTAAAATTGTAATACGTACATGTTTTAGGATTTGTAAATATGTGGAACATTTGTGTCTTGTGAAAAAACTATTTGGTTGAAGTTTATCCGTTTGAAAGACATACAAGACAAATCTTTACATGTTAAATTATTGCACGCTGATCACATTAAGTAAGTGAAATATATAACTTGATACATACTAAGTATTAGTTGTCGTTCACGGGTTTTCCTGTGTCAAAAATAATTGAAAATTTTAAGCATTTCTAGAAATTATTTAGTGAAAATTAAATGTTATATTTTTTCATGTTGTATACTTTTATATTATATAATATACGGGGTGTACAAAAAGTCCCGCACTGGTTTAATATTTCGTATATAAAGAACATTTGTAGGTAGATGTGATTGAGGTACCTACTCTATTTAAAAATAGTATTTTATTAAGATTTCAAAAAATTTATCCTCCATCTTGGATCCGCAATTTTGAATGTAACTTTGTTTTTTTTCAATCGGAAGATGGTCATGTGATACACCATTTCGATGTACAATTTTAAGACAAAACCAATATAAGTTATAGAACTAATGAATGCTGTAATATGCATTTAATATTTCCTTTGAGGTTATAAACTGTATTTAAATACAAACTTTTATCATCAATATATTTGTTTATGCGAATTTAAAGAAGAGATACCTATTCGTTTAACTTCGAAAACATTCGTACATCTTCGTATAACATATAAACAAATTCGATTATTAATTTATTCACTATAATATTATAACTTCTAAATCATTTGATTTATCATTATGAAATAAAAAGCAATTAAAAGATAGTATTTTTATATTTCTTTAAATATATAATAACGTATGTAAATAAACATGTTTAAAAAATAGGCCTACAGTTTTATAATCCTTATTATTGTACTCATTTACCGAGTTAGAAATCCCCGTCAGCATAGTTAGGTAGACCTAGATAAGTAGGCCTTAATGTTGTTTTTAAATGGTTTGATTTTTAAATTATTTATTTCTGTATCTAATTAATCAGCCTGTGATTTTTCACGGGGCTTACTAGTTAAATAAAACAGCAAGAGTAATAATACGTTTAACAAATACTTGCCAAAATAATATAAAGTTAATAAATAATACTTATATTTGAATGTAAAACGTATTCAGTTTTGCATGCTACCTAAACGTTTTTATTAAAGTAATGTATCTTGTTTTATAAACAAAAGTCGCACATTATATACATATGATAATTTTCTAAGTTTTTTAAATATTTAAATTTTAAGATCAAATCTAACAGCACATTTAATTTAGTGAACGTAATACTGTTCTATTCAATAAAATAAAGCAGTTAAATCGTCACTGATATAGAACAACACAAATTATAAGATTGCAAATATTTTACAAATTAAAAAGAAGTAATAGCCTAATCTTACCTCATATAAGTAGGCCTACATTATAAATACACTAAAAAAACACGCTTTAATGTGCTTGGCATCAAATGTTAAAAATATTTCATTAGTTGATATTTATACAAGTAGAGTTATTATACAAAATAGTAAAACGCAACCCACGCTTTTTTACAGTTATTTTAATATTTTTAGTTCTGTTTGCTATTAAAGCGTGTTTTTTAAGTTTTTTAAACTATAATTTATTTTCTAATTTTTTAGTCTCAAAACGGAATCAAATGTAGCTTACATATTTGTAATCTAGAGACTCGATGTTTTGTATATCGTATGTATGATAGTAGATAAAAAAAAGAAACAAAGTGGCAGATATCTGGAAAACGAAGCATTTCTGGAACTATGTTTATATACCTTTTACTTTCCCCCTATACCATAGTATATGGAGAAAGTATTGTATTCGTCTTTTTTTTTTTCTTTACTTTTACATGTAGAATGAGCTCCCGAAGTTTCTGCGTACCGTCGTGAATCACTCTGTATGTAAAGTTTTTAATGACACCCGAAAACGTGTTCTGGGGACCATGATCAGTGCTCACTTACTACACCCAACAAAATAATATTTTATTATCATCGGTCCTTCATAAGTGTGCAATGTTTCAAATCAATCCTACGTTTTGAAGGGGGTGAAAATCACGTTAAAAAATTCCGTTACATAGATACATACCAAGCTAATAAAAGCGTTATAAACAAATTTTAAATATGAGGCAACTATGAACTACTACTAAAACTATTTTTGTGTGTCAAATGCAATCAAATCTTTACGAATCATATCTCCGCTGAGAACAACTGATGTTTTCAGTAGGATTAAAATGCTTGTTGTAAGCTAATCTTAATAGAAAGTCACGTGCAGATATTTTTATACAGTTATTTTTACGGTTTTAAAATATGCTACCTATATTGTAATATCATTTAAACTGATAATGCTAGTTTAAAAACAAAATAGCCTATGTTTTTCTTATGTAAAATTTGTTCCATTAAAAATGGTTTGTGTAAAAGAACATTAAGTTTTACCCCCACTTGGTTTTATACCCATTTACTGTCGTTTTTGTAGATCGTTTTACTCAATATCAAGGTTTCCAGTATAATTTATTTTTTCTTTAACTGTTTAACTAATATAGGCCGTTTAAGGCATTTCTTTTTCTTTTTTAATCTTTGACCTCATCTATTTTTATTGTTTTAAACATTACGGTACCTTGAAACTAAAGTAAAAATTTATCTAAATGTGATGAGGGTTTAAAGTAATAGTTAATCAGCAAACATAAGATTTTGTCTCTTAATGATATAATGAATTATAAATAAATTAAAATATTGTTGCTGTCTATTTTCAAGCTGTTAGTACTCGCACCCCTATATTTTAAGGAGTTTCTTAAATTTTTTCTAGTTGCCAGCTGTATTGGAAAAATGGAAAGTGTTATCATTTTCCCCAAGGTTAATAGTTTTGAGAGTCCAATAGTAAACCATACGAAATTAAACTTAAATAATTGGAACCACTGACGTAAGTTGAGCGAATTTACAAAATTACATTTTATATGTTTTAGAGTTTCAACCAACTATTTATGAAATTGGTCTACTCACGAAGGCGCTCAATAGCTGCCTCTGTATACGAAATATGTTGGTTAAATTTGTTAGCACCTCACAATCCAGCCCTTCTTTTGCGTTTGTTCGTTTTGTTCAACGGTGGAAAAATGGCTTTGCAAATTTGCAACTTGACCTCGCGGCCTCTGAGTATGGAGTTCGATTTTGGGGGAACTTGACGGGCTATAGGGTTGTATAAAGAACTAAATCTGCAGTATAATATTATAAATTTCTTTCTTTTTTTTTAGTTAAAACACAAACATTTTCATTGTAGTATGAAAATCTAAAAAAAGACATGTTTTCGGTTGATTGGCGTATTTGGCTAACGAACTCGTTCAAGTGATCAAATTTAGACCAAATCGGACTTAGAATGCTGCCGTTAGAGTACGAACACATATATACGTGTATAAATACATGCATGGATACACAGGAGCTAGCTTAGGTGCCCATTGTATATATACATATATAAATGACAATTTTAATGACACCTCAAAACATGTTCTGGAGACCACGTTCGGTATTCATTGCACACTCCCATGGGCGCCCATATGATATATTCTAGGGGGGGGGGGGGGCTAGACACTGAACTCTATGAGCAGAGGCCGGCGAACAGTGCTTCGCACGCCAACCGCCATATTGGGAGTATTTTCAATACACAGAGCATTGCGTGCTTCGCACGCCAATCCCCACATTGGGAATGTTTTCAATGCACAATGCATTGCGTGCTTCGCACGCCAACCACCGTATTGGGAGTATTTTCAATACACAATGTATTGCGTGCTTCGCACGCCAATCCCCACATTGGGAATGTTTTCAATACACAATGTATTGCGTGCTTCGCACGCCAATCCCCACATCGGGAATGTTTTCAATACACAATGCATTGCGTGCTTCGCACGCCAACCACCATATTGGGAGTATTTTCAATACACAATGTATTGCGTGCTTCGCACTCCAATCTCCGTGTTTGAAGTATTTTCAATACACAGAGCATTGCTTGCTTCGCACGCCAACCCCCATATTGGGAGTGTTTTCAATACACAATGCATTGCGTGCTTCGCACGCCAACCACCGTATTGGGAGTATTTTCAATACACATAGCATTGCGTGCTTCGCACGCCAACCACCATATTGGGAGTATTTTCAATACACCGTGCATTGCGTGCTTCGCACACCAATCTCCGTGTTTGGAGTATTTTCAATACACAGAGCATTGCGTGCTTCGCACACAAACCCCCATATTGGGAGTGTTTTCAATACACAATGTATTGCGTGCTTCGCACGCCAATCCCCACATTGGGTATGTTTTCAATACACAATGCATGGCGTGCTTCGCACGCCAACCACCATATTGGGAGTATTTTCAATTCACAGAGCATTGCGTGCTTCGCACGCCAACCCCAATATTGGGAGTGTTTTCAATACACAATACATTGCAGCTCATGCTTGAACTATTTTATTGTACAAAATTTAATATGTATATGTAAAATCAAACGGTACATAACATTTCAAACATATTATAGTGCTAATCTCTTTACAGAAAAATACGTGACTATTAATAGTATAGTCACGTACCCCTCCCCCCCGCCATTCGTATTGGTGCCCATGGACACTCCCGACCTTAGATATCGCCATAAGAGTCACTGCAATAGCTCATCTTTCCCATAGAAATTCGCTAAAAACTGATAAATAAATAAATACGGTATGTTTTCGTAACGAAACTCAATGTTTGTATAACGTGCTATGCAGATTGTATTGTCTTGAAGTTAAAAAGTGCACGCGTGTTATAATAACCGACTTCAGTAAACATTACTCTCCGGGACGAGAGATGCTTCAGACTAAATACATTTCAAGTATCGCGCTACGCCATTGTTTGTAAACATAACTTGAAACTCCGGTATGCGAGAGTGAGCATGTAATGGAACCGGAAATGGAAGCATTAGTAAGCAGCAGCGAGCTAACATCCGGTATAGGGTAGATACCAGAATTACCATTTTAGCAATAATTACCTTCATTACGACTAATTAATATCGTGCACCCCTCCGTCATGCAGGCAGTGAATATATTTCGCAGTGTTTAGAATATCTCTGACGCTGTTTTTGTTTATATCAGTTGAGGAAATAATCTTTTTTCAGTGGGTTTACTCTTTTCCAACTTTTTCTCTGACAATAAAAAACAAACAGCATTGCTACTGCTATTTTGGTTATGATGTTTAAAAACAGTTTGAATACATTTTCTGTTTTTCTAATTTTTAATTAATTCTCCCTCACTCTTCTCCTGTTCAACCCTCCCTCACTCCCCACTCTATCAAACCATTTGTAACGTTTTCTTTCTCTTTTTTCCCACATCTCTCTCTCTTTAATAATGCATTCAATAATTTAAAAAATAAAATTAATAATACCTGTTCAATAATAATTTGTGTTAAAATTATAATGTTTATGTTAGGCATACTTATATACCGTTATAATTAAATCTATATATATAAAAGTGAAATACCACTCACTCACTCACTCACTCATCACGATTTCTCAAAAACTACCGAACGGATTGAAATGAAATTTGGTATGTAGCTTCCTCTAGGGCCATAGGCGCTCGCTAAGATAGGGTTTAAAAAAATTCAAAATTTTAGAGGGGGGTTTGGAGGGATCAAAGTTATTAAATCACGATTTCTTCAAAACTACCGAACGGATTGGAATGAAATTTGGTATGTAGCTTCCTCTAGGGCCATAGGTGCTCACTAAGAAAGGTTATGAAAAATTTCGAAATTTTAAGAGGGATTTGGGGGGATCAAAGTTACTAAAATCATAATTTTAGATTTCTTATTATTATGACAATAATGCTTTTATTATTTAAGATCTATATATATATAAAAGCCAAATACCACTGACTGACTGAACACCTAAAAAGAATACAATTACGTTAAAAAGACTGAAAATACCAACCACCACGGGCAACGCAGTACGTTTCAGCTAGTGATATCTATATTGTTAATAGAAATAACAAAAGAAATAGTCCGTTTTAAATATAAGTAATGCACATTTCTATATACAGGGTGTAAAAAAAGCCTAGAAACGGTTTAATATTTCGTATATAAAGAAAATTTAAAGTTAGACATGATTGAGGAACCTACTCCATGTAAAAACGCTATTTTATTAAGCTTTCAAAAAAAAATTTCCACCACCTCGGATCCGCCATTTTGAATGTGACTTAGATTTTTTTTAATGGGAAGGTGGTCATATTATGCATCATTTCGATGTAGAATTTCAAGAGAAACCCACAGTGAAATTTGCACATGCGTATATTTAACCAATTAAAAATGTCGGCTAAAAAAACGAAATTGTTTTTTCGATGTTGCCCAATTTTGCTGTACTATTTTTTTTTTTTAATACAAATTATTATTCTTTTATACGATATTTGGGAGTATTTAAAAATTTTGATGTTTTTCTAAATTGATTTCGAGTGTTTCAACCAAATACAGTTGTGTGGCATATCCTTTGAAAGCGTATTTAATTCTAAATCCAAAAATAATAGTGATTTGTATTAAAAAAAAATAATAGTGCATCAAAATGGGGCAACATCGAAAAAAACAATTTCGTTTTTTTTGGCCGCCATTTTTAATCGGTTAAAGATATGGATGTGAAAATTTCACCTTTGGTTTTCTCTTGAAATTCTACATCGAACTGATGTATCACATGACCACCTTCCCATTTAAAAAAATCTAAGTTAAATTAAAAATGGCGGATCCAAGATAGCGGATCCAAGTGGCGGATATTTTTTTGGAAATCTTAATAAAATAGTATTTTTACATAGAGTAGGTTCCTCAATCACATCTACCTTCAAATTTTATTCATATACGAATTATTAAACCGTTTCCAGACTTTTTCTACACCCTGTATATGGAAATGAATATGACGTTTTCTTGCATCTTAATTTCCGGAGTCTTTCGGTTAATACGAAAAATTACTAAACATGAGGATTGAAATTGTGAGCAAATTGTTACAGAAAATTTGCATACAAATTATTTCGTTATGTTCGTCTCATCAAATAGTGTAGACGGTTATTCACTTACATTTAAAGGCTTATATATTCATTTCTCTTGTATCAGTTATTTTATTTCAAAATTAAATACGAAAATATACATTTTCATTTATACTTTTAGCAATCGCATAAATAATGAATTATATAAATTTACAATATAATTTTTGAAATTATGTTTGTATTAGTTAATGTTTTTGCACAGACAAAATAATGTAAAGTTAAATTTAAATTTTTTATTTATTTTGTTTTTTTCCAGAAATATTACTTGTTGTATTGACAGAATTTCCTAGCTGTGGGGGGGGGGGGCTCCAAATATGTTTAAAATTTAAAAATAAAGGGAGAGATATTATAAATACCAAAAACATTAAACTTTCGTCACATTAACTATTAAGATATTAACAGTTATAAAACTACTAACGACGAAACTCTAACATTGAACAAAACAGATTCACAAAGTTAACAAGAAATTTCGTAAGTAAGACAACTAGTCAGCAAAGAATTACTATTTTCTAACGAAGGAAACAAAAAACAGATTCTACAATGCCAAACCATGGAACTCGTTGTACGTAGAATAGAGTTGTTTGCCTGACAAGGTAAATAATTCACGTAATTAGGTATTTCGCATATTCTTTTAATTAAAAAGTATGCAAATAATTTCATCTATTTTTTGTTACAAGTTAAAATTATGTTCTAACAAACAGCGTGCTCCTGCCGGCTGGATGATTTCATTTGTGTGTTATAAAGGAAGTATCTTAACTTGCTAAACAATTTAACTTTTTTATATTTCCTTTGTTGTACTATTTATATTTTAATTGTTGTACTAAACAGCTAATGAGCTTGACTTGTGAGAAAGTAACTAGATAAAATAAAACAAGAGCACAAAGTCTTACAATAAATACGTTTAACATCAAACACGTTTCAACGACAATGTCGCCATCCTCAGTGATGCACGGGCTACAGTAACCAAACTATAACTAGAGTTATAGCTTGTTGTAGTGAGTTATAGTTTGGTTACTGTAGCCCGTGCATCACTGAGGATGGCGACATTGTCGTTGGAATGCGTTTTAGATTAGTAAACGTATTTATTGTAAGATTTTGTGTTCTGGTTTTATTTTATTTTGTTGTTCTAGTTAGCTTGACAGAGTACTAAATATAATTAGTAGTTCTGTGAACAGTAGAACTCGCTGCTCGCTCGTAGAAATAACAAATGTAGTTTTGAGCTTAGTTTAAAAATAGTGTGCCAGTAAGGAAGTAAACAGAAGGTTTAGCCAGTGAAATATTATTTTGCAATTCCTATGATTCCGGGGTTTCTAGTTCTCGCTTTTTTCTTTTCTTAAGCTTTAACTGCTAAATATTTTCTTTTAGGGGGCATTGTATTTTATTTAGGTTAATAATGCGTAAGGTAGCTAAAAATATCGCGTTATTGAGGGAAAACATAGAATTAAATATTTACTTAAATAACTAAAGCTTAAAAATTGATTTACAGTTCCATATCATATTCCAATATTAGAAATAATGAAAACGAACGATGTTAAAGCGTCGTGATAGTGATCTCAACCATGTACCAACACTTCCCACGCTGTCCAACGGTCATTTTTTGTATGACATTTATTGCCGCGAGGTTTCATTTGTTTCATCTCATTTTGTAATTCAAGTAAAGCTAAGTCACATACTTTTTGCAATAATAATTTCCAAGTATACAGTTCAATTCTTTGATTTCTATTCTCTACACTTTCTTATAATAATATTAATAATATGTCATTTTTGGGCAAAGGATATAGTATTCATAAATTACCATTCAAAATAGGCCTAGTTTTGTTAGCAGTCTTGTAGTAGGAACATAACAACTGGTGTTTACAAAATAAGAAATTTGAAATTGATAAATATTTTTATACAGTTCTATTAAGAACTAAATTACGAAACTTTTTTACATTTATGAAAAAACTTACAAACAAATTTTACTACTTTTTATGCAGGCCTAAAGTTGAACTTTTTCCTTTCGTTACTGAACATGCTTGTTTCTTGAGCTAATAACTTTGTTAATTTTACGTCAATCATTTTTTTTACTGGCATATATGAATTCTTTGAACCTTTATCTACAAAAAAGCTATGGAACACTTTTGAATTGGTTTAGAATAAACGTATAAAAACATGGTTGAAATACAAAAACTTGGACGATTTAAAAAAAAATTAAAGTTAATCCAACGGTCATTTTGTGAGCTTACCGTTAGAGATACGGGAAAAATCAAGAATACAATTTTGTTGAAAATTAAATTTAATACCGGTAAAATTCTATTAGTTTTTAAATTTGACTTACGGTTAAGCCACAAACTGGCTTTGGAAAAAAGCTTACACTGAGAGAAATGGTCCGGCCGCCATCACAATCGGTCAAGGCGTTTGGCCGAAATCGTGAGACAGACAGACACATACAGACGAAATGCCGAACGGTCGAGTTAAAACAGAGACCTCGCTTCGCTCGGTCAAATAAACATCAGCCAACTCCTTTACAATAATTCTATACAATCTAAAGTTATTCAGTTACTCAGAAAAATCACAGGCTGATTAATTAGATACACATCAGAAATACACAATTTAAAAAACAAACTATTTACAAACAACATTAAGGCCTACTTATCTAGGCCTACCTAAACATAACCAAAAACTATAGTCTAAACTGGGTTTGTTTAATTATTACAGATAATGGGTGAAATCAGCTGTTAAACGAATAGGTAGGCCTATCTCTTCTTTAAGTTTGTATAAACAAATATATTGATGATAAAAGGTTGTAATTATATATAGTTTATAACCTCAAAGCAAATTTTATGACAATTATTATTATAGTATTCATTAGTGCTATGACTCATATTTAAAAAAAATCAACTTCACAAGAAATTATAATGATTGAAGTTGTAAACATAACCCCAAACTATAATCTACACTAGGTTTACAGACGATGGGTGAGATCAGCTGTTATATTATATGTTACTCACGTAAGTACATATTATGTACGTATGCTCGTACAACTAGAGTTGATTGAAGTGAAACTTTTTTAGACAAGGTAGTTGTGTGTATGTGTGAGTGTCTGTGTTTAGTAATAGCCTATACCAAAATGAGCAAATTTACAATTAAAAGTAGATACTACGGAACTTATATGGGTACGAAAAAACCGATTTTGATATAGGAAGGGTTGAAGCGCTTTGGGGCAACGGTTTTGGAGTCAGAATTTTGAAAATACCGTGTGGGGTATTACTTTACATGTTTTTGGGTATGAAAAAAACTATTTTGCCAGAGAAAGGATCGTAGCTCTTCCGGTTCAATAATTTTGAAAATACTGAATGGGTTATCGTTTTGTAAAGAAAGTTCCCTTCTTCCGCGTGTACCCACTTATTCATACACACACCAATTTTTGCTTTTACTTTCTCACTGTACTATATTATTGAGAAAGTATAGTGATGGCAAAAAAATCGGTGTTAAAGATTTTTGTGGAAATATCCTTTTTAGGACCCCTTGAGTTCAAAAAAGTGTTTTTTACAAAATGTCTGTCTGTATGTATGTATGTCTGTATGCATACAAAGCTAGAGCGAAAACTATTCGATCGATTTCAAACAAATTTGCACCAGACATGTCAAGTAGGCCTGTATATATGCACGAAAAACTTTTTAGAAAATTTTTGAAAAAAAACCTCCTTTTTGGCAAAAAAAACCCCAAAAATCAGTTATTATTTTTTTATAAAAAAATGGCTCTAACGATTTTGATAAAATTTGGCTTATTTGTAGCCTTTAATGTACTCTACCATATGCAAAAACTTTCTAAAAACTCTCGTTAAGCTAATAATAATAATAACAGATTTTTGTGGTTTTTTTGCCATAAAGGGGGTTGATTTTATCAAAATTTTTCAAACCTTTATGCGTGCATCTATACAAGCCTATTGACGTGTTTGGTGCAAATTTGTTCGAAATCGATAGAATAGTTTTCTCTCTAGATAATAATAATAATATTTATTAGTTAATGTCCTACTTTAATAAATCACCTCTCCCTACCCCACCTACAATTATTAAGTCACAGTGAATCTGTTTAATAATTTAAATATGTTTGTGAGAAAGTATGTGCCAGTTCCTGGTACCGTTTATTTGTATTAACCTGTTTAAAAATATTAGCGTCTGGTATACAAGTAATTATCTGTGTTTCGAAAAAAATACCACAGTTGAAGAAACGCTTTTCACTAGATATGTTTGATGTTCATTTTAAGATTTTTAGATGCATTTGAAGAACAAATCACGACTTTATATCACTGCACAAATACAAAATAAATATAAATGGAAAATTACTTTTTTATTCAATTAAATCCTATTAAAACAGTGCCAAATTATACACTAAGTAAATAATATTCCATTTTTGGGCAAAAAGTGCCATAACTGTACAAGATATAATATAGTTAAAATTAATTAGCTACAATCCATGTAAAAGGTGTATTAAAAATCCCATCATTATTTTGTGAAAAGATGCAAGTCAAATTTTGTGAACTGTTAATTTACTATTAAAACTAGTGAACCCCCGTGAAAAATCACAGGCGGATTAATTAGATACCATAAAAAATACATCATTCAACAAAATACTATTTTAAAACAACACACTTTATCTAGGCCTACCTAACTAGGCTGACAGGGATTTTTAACTTGGTAAATGTGTACAATTATAAGGATTATAAAACTGTATGAATATGTGTTAAAATTTTGTATTTATGCATGTTATTATATATTAAAGAAAGATAAAAATATTACCTTTTAATTGCTTTTTATTTCATATTGATAGATCAAATGATTTAGAAGTTATTAATATTACAAGACTTATATTTATTAAAGTTGTAAACATAACCCCAAAGATATAATCTATGCTAGCGATGGGTGAAACAACTGTTTAGATGTAGGAATGATTCCTAAGCTAAAGGAATATTGTATCTTTTCTTTAAATCTGTATAAAAAATATAGTTATGATAAAAGCAGGTGTATTCATATATAGGTCTAGATTATAACCTCAAAGCAAATATTATAACATATATTATATATAGCACACATTAACATCACTATTGCATCAACTTAATACGATAGCTACTCATAATTTGACCACAGTCAACGTTTAATTCGTAAAATCAACACGACACAATAAATGACTCTCAGGGTTATACGTTATGAAAATAAATAAACTAATCAACCAGGCTTTGTGATACGTGTTATACAATAAATCTATGTAGAACATTAATTGCAAGCGTGCTTCTATTATCAGACCACAAGGGTTGAAATACCACCCTTACGTGTCGTTGCTAGAGCACGTAACGTTTAACAGGCTATTTATTTTAGTCCGCTTACGCACGCACAGGGACGGGCAGAGGGTTTTACACAATAAGGGTGGGTGTTTTGTGGCCGAGATAAATAATTTGAAAAATTTTATAAGAATCGTAAATGTTTTATGAATTCATACCTCGCCGTGGTTGGTGGAGATAAGTGAAGTAATGCATTTGCTGATGGAATATTAGCGAGTTCATTAAAATGAGATGGTGATAAAAACAGTTTAGTGGACCATAGTATGGGTAAGAGAATATTGTCTTGTATTTTATGTAATTTGTTTACTTATCATGATGGATCGCGTTATCTTCGCTAGGATTTTCTAATTACATATTCTGTTCGTCTAGTCAAGGATAGTTTAAATTTAACTTCTCATTTATTAGCAAACTTCCATAGGAAAAACGAGCTGTTGCAGTGGCCCTTATGATAGGACCCAAGGTCGTGAGTAGCAAATGAGCACCGATCATTTTCCCCAAATCACGTTTTGGGGTGTCATTAAACATCATGTTATATATATGTAATTATGTATACAGGGGGTTTGAAAAGTCTGGGAACAGCTTAATATCTCAAAATGTTCGAGTCTTATGAGATAGAAATAAAAGCAGTCATGCACAACCATAAAAGAACCACTTTTTTGAGTTTGAAATTTTTGTCCGCCATCTTGGATCCGCCATCTTAGAATGAACTTATGTTTTTTAATGAGAAGGTGGTCGTGTGATACATCGTTTCGATGTAGAATTTCAAGCGGAAACCAACGGTTCCATATCTTTAACCGATTAAAAATGGCGGCCAAAAACAACGACATCGTGATTTCCGATTTTGCCCCGTTTTGAGGTACTATTTTTTGTATTAAAATATTAATTATTCTTCTTTTTTGATTCAGAATTAAACAAGCTTTCAAACGATATGCTACACAAATGTATTTAATTCAACCACTCGAAATAAATTTTTTTTAAATCAAAATGTCTGTAACTAAATTTTTTTAAATACTCCCAAATATCGTTGTGTGACATATAGTTTGAAAGCTTATTTAATTCTGAATCCAAAAAGAATAATAATTAATATATTAATAAAAAAACTGTACAGCAAAATGGTGCAAAATCGGAAAACACGATTTCGTTGTTTTTGGCCGCCATTTTTATCGGTTCAAGATATGGATGTGAAAATTTCACCGTTGGTTTTCTCTCGAAATTCTACATTGAATTGATGTATCACATGACCACCTTCCCATTTAAAAAAATGAAGTTCATGCCAAGATGGCGGATCTAAGGTGGCAGACAAAAAATTAAAACTCACAAAAAGTGGTTCTTTTATGGTTGTGAGTAACTGTTTTTATTTCTATCTCATAAGACTCGTACATGTTGAGATATTAAGCTTTTTCCAGACTTCTCAAGAACCCTGTATAATGTAACGGAATATATGTATATATGTGTTCGCATTCTAGCGGCCGCATTTCAAGTCCGATTCGGTCCAAATTTGGTACACACGTTGATTGTGTATGTCGCTCGGAGGAGTTATTTAGCCAAAATAATCCAACAACCGGAAGTAACTATTCTTTGAGATTTTCGTATATTTAGAGTTTTTTCTACAAATATAAATGTAGGATGTTGTTCTGCAACTTTAGATTTTTTACGCGACCTTATAGCTTGCTTGGTTCCCCCAAAACCGATCAAAACCGTAGGGTTGGCGTGCGAAGCACGCAATCCTTTGTGTTTTGAAGATACTAGCATACGGGAGTTGGCATGCGAAGCACGCAATGCTTTGTGTTTTGAAGATACTCCCAATATGCGGAATGGCGTGAGAAGCATTTTGCAGCTATTTAGCACCGTCGCGTCATGAATAGACCTATTTTCGAAATTGTTGAATGAAACCCTAAAACATAGGCCTATAAACTCAATTTTTGAAATTTGCTCAACTCACGTTAGCGGTTCAGCTGCGGGGTCGAATTATTGTACTTGTTGTATTGTACAAACCCAATTTTGTTCTTGAATTGAAGAGCGTTTACAACGGTTAACAATGTAGGCACAGGTGGAAACTAAAACAAAGCCATATAAAGCTTATTGGCACTAGGTTCTGATTCAAACAACTTATAAAATTAACCGACGAGGTATTTTCCAATGCGCATCATCTTCACGTACACTACACAATATACTGCACGTTTACATACTTCTAGTGTAAGTAGAAAATAACAAGTATGAACTAATAGATGTTGAATTCAATTCAGGTTTTTTTTACCTTGTATTAACTTTGCGTGATTGTTTTTTCGTTGTGTTGTTGAGGTTTATGCCTTTGTTAACTGCTGGGCTTCTAATTAGTATTTTCGTT